>BGZK01001871.1:0-98384 GCA_005406025.1 Eumeta japonica
ATGTTGGGATCATTGCTTAAATATTAAGTGAATACACTTTTTTAGACAAAGGCGATGTCAATGCGACTTGACCAGATCGAGGCTTCTAGGCAGAAAATTATAAAGAAGTAAAAAAGCACGATTCTGTTTACGTAATTTATCGCTTATTTTATTTTGCCTCGTTTAAAAATAGTGTACTGCATTCATGAGCAATTATCGATCTCGTCCATTTTAAAATTTTAAGACAAAAATCAGATCAGATCGAAAGAGCACAAAATGGAACAAAGTGATTTATGGATGATTCCTAGTGAAAGACCAGCTACAGAACAATAATTTTCGATTATAATCGATATTTTCTAGAGGCATGTGAACATGCAAACCACCAGAGAGTGGATGGTCATCGCCGCCCCTGGATACTCGCAATCCCACAGAAGTCATCAGTGCACCACCGGAACTCTCACTCACTGAATGTGAAGCAACAACCGGACTGTTAGCTCACGTCTGCATTTTGCAAGTGTTGTATGTCACTCGTCGACCCTGTCCATTTCTGTGCTTCAGCCAAGTCGCACGGGTCCTAGATTGTCGACCAAGAAGCGCACAAAACGTTTACAAGTGCAATGTATAGAATCTACTCAGCACTTAATGCATTAAAAATACAGAAATAGTTAATATAGCTCTTGAGGTGGAGAAAGAACAAACTTTGCAAGGCAAGCGGTCCGAGTGTCGCCGCACGCGTGATCACGCCGCAAGGTGGCGTACGAGTCGGAACCTTTTTCGACACGTCCAATTTTGGTTCCCGACCTTGCTGTATGTACGTGGGTAATTAAATATTTTAATTCAGTTTTCACCATCTTTTGGGTGCCTGCTCGGAGCTACTACAGTTTCATCACGATTCGGAAACAGTCAGGGTGAAATGATTTCGCCTGAGCGCCCGCTCTCAGTACATCGCATGAAAGATAGCGCACGATGATGACATTGAAATGCTTGAAAACCGCATACAAAATCGTGTATGGGCCTTTTAGAAGACGCGAAATTTCTTTTTAAAAAAAATGTAGAAGGTTTGATTCTAAGACTGCTCAAGGTTATTTTGCCAGTTATGAGGCAATATTATAAAACGATTGGTAGATTTCAGTCGTTTTCATTCAAAACCTACAGTTTAATCTAACGAGTTGGTACTGTTAATGAAAAATCACACAATATTGCTGAATCTGAAACAACCGAAGGCAAACATTGCCAGGAGCTCGCGAGATGCGGAGCCGGTGACGTCACTATGACATCATTACACCAACAACATCTCTTATCTCGAATGGCCGAGGATTTACAAGAGATTACTAATATAGGTAAAATAACCATGCATATTCTTATCGTACTAAGACTCGAAATATCTTAAGTCGTAGCACATCGCGGCGTGAGCAGAGATCGAAACTCATAAAAAAAATATTTCTGGATCATTGGACGATGTCCGGTACTTGAGATGAGAGCGAAAAAGTATGTAAGGAATAGTAGGTATGAATAAAATTTGTATTTCACGTGCTCTTTTTAACCGTTGTTCGGGCCAAAACCCGTTAAAACGAAGACATGGAATGCAAATTTTATTTAAGAAGTGACTTTTTATTAAATGTCATTTTAAAAGCAGAGATGGTGGAAGAAGCTCTAAATAAATAATATTTTTAATTTTCATCTTCTAATTAGTTTATTTAGAAATAAAAAATTCAACCACACGAGAAGGTATTTTAATTTCCAATCGGCTTATAGTGACGTGATGAGCTCGGCGTGGCGGGCGGCTTAGCGGTGTATATGCATGCTTCGAAAATCGATTGTTCTATGTTTGATTATCGGTCGAAGGTGTCTCGAGGGTGGGTGTATGTCACAGTAACACGACTATTTTTTTAAGATTCATTTTTAACAATCAAAGTTACCATTTTTCAATTCAGTTGTAAAAATATGACTCATAAAATAAGAATTTCCTTATAAAAATAGAGCTATATCTATTTTTTTATGTAAATTAATAATAAAAAACGCTCAATAAAATCTGAATAAGAAGCGTTTTGAATTTGCGTTAACCTCGACCAATTCTTTGGACATTCTTCCGAAATATTAAAACGAGTCTTTTCTAAGCAATACGCTTGTAACAACATACCTTCTACATCGGTCGTCCTATGCATTCTCTTCGACTTGCTCGCAAAGCACGTCTCTTTGCACACTTATGTATTAGTCTAGTCAACTAACAACTACTCTAGTGTAGTAGCTGTTAGTTGTAACTAGTAGTTACAACTAACTAGTTGTTAGTGTAGTAGTTCAGCGCGTCACTGCTGAACTTTCTGTTCAGCGGTGACGCGCCAGTGTCGAAACGACCGCGCGGAGCCATATTTTCAGAGTTAAATTAAAATTATAAATAATGGAGATTGAGTTTCAGAAGATGAAAGTCTTTTATTAAAAGTTTCCACTTCTTTAAGGACCCTTTTTTTTCAAATTTCTAAGATGTTAATAGTTTTCGAGATATAAGCAAAAAACTAAATACTTTTTCTTTTCCTTTATTTGTCTATAACTTTTGCAATTTTTAATGTGCAACAAAATCCTTAAGAACATTTTATCTGGAGGCCATTCCGAATAGAATGAGCTATCGCTGATATTTTTAGGACCTTTATCAAGAGTTAACACGGTTTTTAACATGTTGACTACACTATATATTGACAAACACAGGTAGATATGTGATAGTTACAATCGAACCGAAATATGTTTATAACAGGAACAATTTACTTCTATTACTTATCAAAACCTTGTGAAAGTTTTAAAAATGTTTTGACTCAAAATCAATGTAAATAGAAGACCGAGTGACACGAAAAGGTGACGAACTTCACGAAGTCAAGCGAGTATTTTTCGCAGACAATCCTCCAATCACGACACGCATCCTTATCCCATCTCTGATTATGTTCAAGAGGCTGGATTAAGCAAAATATTGGCAAACATCTGATTTAAGATTTGCCAGAAGATTTTTTTGTCATTCAAATCCGTATTGCCGTGCGGAGTATGTTTGCGAACATCGCTTTCGTTATTTACGCTAATTGCGTCTCTGTCCGAAGTTTTTAGTTCTCTATAACAACATTGACAAATCATAATGTGTTTGTGTCTTCCTGTAAAAAAAAAAAGGGCATATAAACAAATTGCCCACGCTGGCCCAATAGGTATGAATTTCGCATTGATAAGAAGATTTTATTGAACACTGCTCTTTATAGTGAAAGGTTAATAGTCATGTTTTCCTTCATCGTTGAAGCAACCGACAATTGATAGTTTCAATTTGGATTAAAGTTAGAAAAGCTATCAGATATGAAGACTATTAGAACTCGAACATACGACTTCCCTATCAGAATACGCTATCATTATAACTGACTTAACCGTATATTATTGATAAGAATAGATTCTCTAGTTGATAATAATATAAATATTGATTTAATATTCGCGACAAAAGTTAAAATTAATGTGAATGCCCACTACTGGTAGTAGACCTCCCAAAGTATACTTCACGGTAGGCCACATCTCAAGCACGAAGGATAACCGCTGAGGTAGAAAGGTCTTTGAGAGAGGATCAGGAAGTGGACGTCACAACGTGAGACCATCTACTACTACTTGGAATGAAGATATGGTCGCGGTCGTGGGCCACCGTTGGTTGCGCTCGGACAAGATGTATTACGTAGTTAATATATTTAAAAGTCGTCTAAACGGTTGATGGTAAAATTAACTAAAAACTGAAAAGCTGTCGAACGAATGGCGATTATTTTGAACTTTAAATCTTTTTCTTCACTGACATTATCAATCGTTTGCATAAAACGTCGGTTTAGGACAATTAAAATTTGGCTCGTCTTTAAAACGAATATGATGTATAAAATGTTTGCAAAACTTAGGTCACAAATATTTGGAAGGAACAAACGAAAAAGCGGCGGCGGTAACAATTATTTTGACGTGACAACGTCTTAAATTAGGTTGCGGCTGGGAGTCACTTATGAAAAGTGTAACGCTCGGTAACGTAACGATGAGTCACCGAACGAGAGAGAGCCCGCCGAATGCCTTGCGTCTCTCCCACTCAACTATGATCGGTCTGCCGCGCGCAACTAGAGAATTAGCATAGTTTGCAAATATTGCAAGTTATTGTATGTATATTTGTATATAAATACGTATGTATGTAAAGGTAAAAATAAAATTTTGTTAATATGAAATTCAGTGCGAGATTCTTTGTATAAATTAATGTTTTAAATATAATTCTTTGTATAAATAAATGTTTTAAATTGTTACTATTATTTCATCCTTCTTCCTACTATACGAATGAATATTCACATTAAAATGATTTTACCATTCAAAGTTTGTCAAAAACTTTTGATGTGAAACCTGCACCTAAATTTTGCAAATATAAAAACGATAAATGCATTTTGTAAAAGCGTGTTTTACATCCTTAAGCTCTAGTCTCTACACTCTGTAATGTATGGTGACATGAAAATGGAATCAATATTCCTCTATGTGATAATGTGTTCATTGAAGATGTTTCACGGAATTATACATAATTGAATATAAAATTGACGGCACTATAATTTTTCCAAAGGATGTTCAAATAAAATAACATAGCATTTTAACCGTGTAAACCTTAAAGACTTGAAAAGTTCACCCTCTCATACAAATTTAAAATCTTTATTAAGCAAACACTTTGCAGAAAGGGTGTTATAAGATAAACATTCGTGTTCATGTTCGTGGACATAATCAGCTCGACTTATACAGGTTTGTTTCTATTTTATAATAGTTTTACATTTCATTGTGCATATTTTGGTTTGAAAAGGCTACCTAATTCTCTCTCGTTATTCTTGAAGAGTAATTAACTGCTTTACGAACGAGTTGTAATATTTTATTGCACTGAAAATGTATCAAAACATTATGACGTATTTCAAGTTTTTATAACCTCTAAAACATTTTTTTTTGTATTCATAATAACCCGAGATTAATAACATAATAAAATATTATGTTATCAATCTTTCTGATATTAAATAAAACATTTTCATTGAAATTAAATTATTTTCATACAACTTCTTACTCAACTATTTACGACAAGACGTTCGGATATTTTATTCTCTTTTTTTGTTAAACATAAACGCACCCAGAAAGTTGTCCTCGACGTAAAAACCTTTCATTTATTTATTTAACACGACAGTTAATCTTAAAAAAAAACATAAAACAATAGAGGAATGAAAACATACTCATTATACGCACTGAAACCTGAACGACCGATAGGCGGGCAGTTATAAATAATACATGAAGTTTTTTCACAAAGCATTCCCTCACTACAACCTACTTATACGGGAAGAGGAGATTGCATATTATGTGGAAATCGGTGGCCTATATTTCCTAAGGCGGAATAACTTAAGTGTGTTTACGAATATTTTATACTACAACGAGGATTTTTAACTTTGCGCTCTGAATAATTTTCATAAAATTTGATATATTGCTCCCGGCCCGATTTTCTAAAATCGAGTTTACACCAGAATTGGACGTTTTACTAATGTAGGAATCTATTTTGATCATTTTCCGTGTGATGTTTGTCGCTGTGTGTGTGCGTGCGTGCGTACGTATGTGTGTGTATGTGTGTGTGTGTAAACCTCTCATAACTTTTGAACGGATTAACCAATCGAAACGTATTTTGCGACATTCAAAAGTCCGTCCACTCAACTTAGACTTTCTGAAACGTTGAACTAGTTTCACCAGGTAGATTTTAAGAAATCTCAAAAAAAATATCGTTTTTAGAAAAGGGTTTTCTGAAATAATTTTAGACTGCTCTATCGATCGATATCAAAATCGAATCAACTGATTTCTTCAAATAGTTGCAACCGACTGCCCAGCACAAAAACTGCGGATTTGTTCGGGAAACATCGTAAACGGAATTCCAAAACAGTTTTTCCAAATATCATGCGATATTCGTGATGAATTGATGATTTAAACTCTGTCATATTTTTTGTTTACCAAACTATTATACGTTGGATGCCATAAAGCAGATCAAAATTGAACAACGCGTTCGAAAGATATAGTAATTAAAAAATAAAACATAAAGCGTTTGTTATACATACAGATTATTGAACTCAAATAACTCGAAATGTATTAGAATTTTTACTTTCGGATTATTTAGAATTTTGCGCTCGTAAAATTTGTAATAATATTAAAATCAATTTCTTGCGAGTGACGAACTCAACAATTTATTGCTACTTCATTTTTGAACGCTTTAAACTCAAAAGTAGTAAGAATTACAGGGAAAGAATGCAGGGTCAACCCTTTTTCAAATTTTAGAGGTCAAAATATCATAAACAATATTTATAAATCGAGGAGCTCCAACATACATCGATAAATATAATAGCGGAAAATTTTAATAGATCGCCCGCAAAGTCAACCATTTTTCTATATTATTTTTATTAATATTATTTTACGAGATATAAAAATGAGTTGTAGATCAGAACTGATTGAACTTAATAAACATAATGATATGAAATTAATATTTATTAATAAGTAGTAATAGTTGTTGTGGTTGAGCCATACTTTAGCTAACTTGGTTGCAGCAAAAAATGGGCTCGAGTCGATCAATGAAATACCACACTCTCATAGTATATGGACGTGTAGCAGCAGCTTTCGCTATTGCATTTTGCCCAGTGAGCGAGAGTTCCGGTGGTTGGCTTCCCTCTTTCCTCTCTAACTCTACCGTCAGTTCGATTGCTCTCCGTTTGATTACCTCCCAAGAAACCGACAACGCATTGGTGATTACAATTGCAAGTTTCACGGACGGCGCAACACATTTTATAAACGTTCCTCTACAACAAGTTCTCATGGAAATTTAAATATTTTCGTCTAGGTTTTCGTGTAAATTATTATTAGGGCCCCATATTTCATATTCTTTTCGATTCTAGAGTTTTCGATTTTCTTAAATTTCTTTAGTAATTCCTTGATGTTATGCATTTTAAATTGACAAAAAACCTTTCATAGGATATCATATAAGGCATTTGATCATTAACTTTTTTAAATTACAATTAACCCCCTAAAATCAAATTCTTTTATTTATGTTACATGTTCTTGTTTTAATCACCTAACTCAGTATATGTACCGAACCGTAATGTCCAGTACATTCGGAGAGAACGGGTTGTAACAGATGGACAGACCAACAGGCAGACGGACGCGAGAATAATCCATAAGGGTTCCGTTTTTCCATTAGGAGTACGGGACCCTAAAAGTCTAACACTCAGCAATACAATAAAACAACTACCCTATTTTGTTGACTAAAGACTAGCATTCAGAGTTTAATTTAGTGGTCAACAAACGATCGCCCAACCCCAAACCTACAAGGCGAAACGAGGTTTGCACGGTCGTTTCGATCACAAAAAAAAACACGGCTTTGAATCGGACACGGTTTATAAGCGTTAGATATTAACTATAATAAAATTAAACGGTTTTCATTACTTCAGTACATCACAAATTATTATAAAAATGAAAACAAAAGAATATTGATTTAATGAATAATTGGTCATAAAACCACTCCTGTATAACTATTATACGAATAACCATAATTTTTCACTTATAATCGCTTGAGTACAACCGCTTTTAGTAAGTCGAATATTTCCTAAAAGGCACCCAACACTACACACATTACTCGCTGTGATAAGGTTTTCTCGCTATCTAGCGCCACGGAATAACAGCCGTTCCGAAAATACTATATTCAAGTAAACATTTAAACTGCAAGTGATTTTTCCCCGCTTATCCGTTCCTAGAGCAGCGATAAAATTTCCTCGCCATCATTTTTACTTTCATCGAAATCGGTACTGAATCTGCAGAAATCTGCATAACAAACCTATTCGTTCGACTACCGGAGTGAGCAATGGATGGTTACTAAGAAAACGCAAATTGAGCACATAAACCACAATATACACATATATAGGCGTGAATGCAAATATTCATTGAAATATATAATATGATCATCTAAACTAGTTTCATAATAGTGACTATGCGACGAGACAATATAACAGCATATGAATTTTATTTCGCCACACATTAAAAAAAATTCTTCAGCACCAGGTTAAATTTTATCTCTGAAAATATTTTCCCCGTTTTCAGACTTCCAGGGTTCAAGATCTGTGATAAGCAAAAAAGATCTCTCATTTGTGATAGACTTATCAGTCTATGTCAAACAGGTGTTCCATTTCGAGTTCCTAATGATAATTGAAAACGGCGCCCATATCAGCCCATATCATTATATTAATGTTTACAATTACATTTCTGATAGATATCCGATCAGATATTGTGAAGTATCAATAAACAAATAAGTGGTCAGGTGGTTCAGGTGGTGTAGATAGGTGGTGACGAAATTCGCCGGGTTCTGAACCTTACAAACGCGGACGTATTGACCTATGCGCTGTTAACGTACGTCATACAAAAGCATTTCGATTCTGATATCGGAGATAATGCTAAGTCACCGGTCCCGGCCGATGTCTCCTCATCGGCCGAGGAAGGTTTTTAGCGGTCACAATGAAATCTATATGCCTAATAAACTGTATTAAGGTATATTTTGTAAAGTTTTTCTGTGTTTTGCGACCCTAAACAACAACACTCTTGCTGAGTTGAGCTCTCTTCTACATATAAAAAAGAATTAGCACGAGTTGATACGCTGCATGCTGTTGCAATATATATATCAGAAACAAAATATATCTTCGAAGGTTTTGGCGTATCTTGTCCAAGACATAGGCATTGTCGCGATGTTTACCTTCATTGTTGAAATGGAAAAATGTTTCCAAATTTTCTCTGATATTCTAGTGTTCAGAACCAGCTTAATTACCAGAGTTCTCAGAGATAGCTCAGAAATCAGAAATAGCACAATAATCATCAGTAATAGTTGTAACATCAGTGATAGTCCACTGATCAGTATATCAATATATCATCCTAATCAATGATAGCCTAGTGACCAGTATTAGGTTAATGATATTCCAACATCAGTGATGGTATAGTGATCAGTGATAGCCTAGTCATCAATGATAACCAAGTCATCAGTCAAGGATGAGTCCTGAGGACCTGCGCCTTGTAGACTGCAAAGGTGAACCATGTAACGTTCCGTGATTTTTATAAGCCTACTGCAGAGACTATCTCTTCTCACATTATTTTTAATTTGAATCGAGAAGCTTCGATCTTAAGCCATCCACGCTGGTCGGCGTCGTCGCGGTTTTGGAGCAGTTAACATATTTATCAATGCTATAACCGACGGTTTCGTGAGTTTTCCATGGCACGCAACAGGCAAACAATGTTATTTGATTCACTGATTCGCCCAAATTCAAAATTGAACCCGGCACGTTCTATAAAATATATAAATTATGCAAGGTTATGTGGCAGTTATTGATTTTTTAGATCAATATTGCGAAGACAACGAAGTCCGTGTCCGACAGCTTAACGTACTGACGAGTGACCGGTTTAAAGTACATACCTTGAATTAAAAAATCATCGGTCGATTCGTTCGTGGTCAGAATTCGAACCTGAAACCTTTCATTTCGAAGGCGACGCTCTAGACTACTTTGCTACCACCACCCAATAGACGTGTTCAATCGTAGACCGCACAACCAGTTCTTCTAGAAAAAAGCATCACACCGTATTCGGAGTCGTCACTAGTGGACTCTATTCATCCCAACTGCGATGGGCGTGATAGACATCACCAGCGCTATTGCAGGCAGCTGCCGCTTATGGAGCACAATCCGTTTTTATGGGATGCAATATCTTTAGAGGAAGGTTCGTATTGCGAAACTGGGAATCGATGATGAAGTTATCTTGAGGTAATATCTGAAATGAGGAATGTATTGAATACGTTATATACACTTGAACAGACCACGTGCCAAGTTCGAATATGACGCGCGTTCACAGAATAAGATTAACCCTTAGAACATTTCGTTTAATGACAATCAGAGAGTCGACGTCGCAAGGGTTACTTGTTTATAACTCACGTCAGCATGTCACCGTGTTCTGTCTAAATATAAGCAAAGCATTTTAAACCTATAAACTAGGTATATAAACAAACAGAAAAATTCCGAGTTTTATTTATTGTTGTTTAATTTTTTGGTTTTAGTGTTCAATGCGGTCTTTTTTAATTCCAGTCTCGCTTTGCACTCGTGTTTGCATTCGTGTAGTTTCAATGCACTTGAAATTTACGGCCTCGGCTCTCAATCTTACTAGGGCGAGATTTGTCGGTTACGGATGTACATCTGATTTTATTCACCCCTATGTTTGGGCGTGTCCTCTCACAATCTTTTTCATTTCAGGTTGAAGGGCATGGGACCTTAGACCCTATACGCCGGCCAACTAATGGCTGTCGTCACCAATGCGATGACAAATACCTTGACCGACGGCTTAACGTGTTAAATTCGACTCGAGTTAAGAACTCAACGGCCAACCCGCCTGTCGTGATAATCGAACCCGGGGCTTTCTGATACGAAGCCGATGTCTCGTCCACTATGCGACTACCGCTATCGAGTTGAGTCGACGGAGACGAAGCGTCTGAGGTTCACGAATACATCAGTTTGCATTCAACAGACCCAGCTGACTGGTAAACTGGGTACGTTGAATGCAACCGGGAGTTCAGCCTAGCACAGGACCGATATGGGATACGAGAGCAGGACTGGGATTGGTATTAAAAACAAAACCGGGATTAAAATAATATGTATCTGGAAATGTAATCGAGAACAGAATCAGAAACGGGATCATGATTCTAAAAGAGATCGCTTCATATAAAACATAAAAGTTGTATTATTTTTATGTCCATGCGGGCGGAGCCGCGAGTAAAAGCTAGGATTTTATAGTCATTTTATATTTTCATGAATCTGACACATCCGTTCTAATTTTCATTGCGAGTCATAAATAAAAGCAATATCTGAGACAATTTCAGATTTTTTTTTAGTATGGAAATTATGATGTAAACGATAAATTTAGGTCGTTAAGTAACTCCAAAGCCTTTGGGCTTGTAATTGCAAGTTTAAAATTACAAAGTCCCAAAAGTCCCTCTTTTTTGTATCATTTGTATCACATAAGAGCTGCCCAACGACGTCGCATTTACCGAGATAGGTGCAATTCTGTTTTATACACTCGCCACTTTATGTGGGCCTACCACGCAATCGTTCGGGTATCTGTTTTATAAATAGTCCTTTAACTCGAATCTCTACGCTTGGTTTGGGCACAAAAGACGGGATAAATGATATTATAGCAAACAAAAGAACCTAAAATAAAAATATTAATCGATTACGGAACCCTTCAGTATTAGATTTAATACTAGAAATAAAAAAAATCGCGTTTGCCTGTTAGTCAACTACATGAGGTCACAAACTAATTGAGAGAGGTCTGTCTATGCATGTTCAGAAAAATGGCTGCCTATGTACAAAAATGTACCCATATAAAAACTTCAAATTTTTATTTTTTAAGCAAACGCTAGATAAAAAAAGGAAGATTACAATTTCTAAATATTTAAAATCGACATGGAAGTAATTAGCTCTACTTCTTACGTATTTGTTTCTTATTACAATAGTTTAATATTTAATTGTGACTATATATATTTGATTTGAAAAGAGCTTCCCCTAAAATATTTTGCTTGTTCTTGTGGGTTAACTGCCTTCCGACCGAGTGGTAAGTTTTGATTATACTATAAATTTATTAAAACATTGATGTGTGTCTCCAAGTGTTACTTTATAATTCAATTCGATTAATAATATTATGTATAGAATCCTCAGTCCTCGAGGTACAATTTATATAAGACAATTATTGTCCGACTTTTAATTGAGAAATATAATTTATACAAAAATTTAAATCGCCGATAATAGTCGAACGAGTTAGGTAATTACGGTCAAGTGCCACGTCGCGGAGAGACAAGTTCGAAATACTGATATTACGAATTTGAATCGAATTGAATACGAAAATAGCAACAAAGGCAGACATACACGAATAGTGTACAAAGTACGCGGTAGATTCTCGACTTTCCGATCCGTGTCAGAGTGGTAGTGTAGAGGATTGCGGCGAAATCGTGTCGTTCGCGTGGTACGACCGCAGCCATCTCGCATCAATACAATCAATTATTGCGGTCAAAATGACGTCGGGCCGAACACGGGCCGAACGCGGCAGCAAACGGTTTGATGGACGTGAAGGTCAAATATCTAAACAAAATGATTTCTATTGTCGGTCTTTCATAAATCACGTTCGCACGTGTCACCAGCATGGGCACGCTGCATTCCATTGAAGAGTATACGAGCGTCTACTGCGGGCCCAGCACGACATTCTAGAGAATTTCTCTATACAGCTGACCCTATCATTCATCGCCTTTGGCTAGAGAAGGATCAAGAAAGATATCTCACTCTTTTCTAGGACGTCATTCTCGGCCCGCTGGTAGGTGTACTGTTAATCACCACGATGAGGCTGAGAGCAATATTAACGATCATCCAAAATCATATCTGTAGCACCGTAAAAATAGGTGTTCTATTCAAAAGAGTGTCACGGAAATATTATATACGTCAAGAGGAACTCTAATGTAGAGCTCGGAATTTTCTTCTTTTATTTTTATTTTTATTTGTTTTAATAGATATTGAAAAAAATTGTGTATAGTACAACACACGAAACTCTGCCGCTGCGAAGTTAGTCACGAAAGTGTGGTAGTGGCGTAAAAATGACATAGGGGACAGAAGAAGGAAGAGTCGGGGAAAGTTAAACGTGCGCATTACATCATTCGCAAGGACTATTCCGAGCGGCAGGGTTTCGTGCGTTGTACTGTATGTACTTATTTATGCCACCTAACTAGTATACTTTTTTAACACACACAGCGCCATCTGGTCCCAAACTAAACAACGTGGTTAGTACTAAGGGCATCAGATGATTAATAAAACACATACCTATATATTGTAAATATATACATATAATACATAAAAATATCCAGACTAAAGACAAACAATCGTTTTAATCAAACAAATATTTGTATTGAGTGGGAATTGAATTCACGCCTCTAGCGCAGCAGGTAGGGCCAACTGGCTGCCAACTGCACCATTCAGGCAGTCTTTTAAAATATTAGTCTTCAAAAATTCGTGTACATTAATATATAGGTATGTAATACTACTAAACATCTCTCTCATGTTTAGAGCAAGTGCTTAGAACTTTATCGTATTGAACGACCGACTGAATTAGACGGTACATGCGTGTGTGTGTGCGGGTGTTTTTTTTTTCTTATACTTGATAAGTCTTTAGCCTCGTTTTTTTATTTATTCTTATCATCTACTATAATATTTACCTTACAAACTATGTCTTACGTTTTACCATAAATCTATGTATATATTCAAACACAAAATTCGCAGATCCGGATCAGCCAGAATGGTTTGAATTAATCCCGGATATAAGCCCCCAGAAGTTATGCTTTTCCACATATTTTTCCTATCTGTATTACATCTACTGTACATTTCGTCAGAATATGCATTACATCTTCCACCACGTGACAAATGTCACAATGGGATGAATCAGTTTTCTTCATTAAGAATGTAAATTTGTTTAATGAATACGTCCAGAATCAAGTCTAAAAGCAGCAATTACATTTTTTCTACAATTTTCTTTCTCATCAAAGAACCATGGAAGGCTAAAAGGCAGACCCTACATAGTTTTATACCAAACGTCTTTTGCAATGGAAAATTTGTTAAAAGCCTGTAAGTCTGATTTAATTTTCGGAAGGTGCTGGGTGTAGCAGGGTTTCAAATTAATTTCTACACCTTCTACAATACCTATTTTTGCTAGTCGATCAGTTCCTTTATTGCTTAACAATCCTACGTGTGATGGAACCCACTGAAGACATTAGTTCTTACAAACTCAATTCAGTTCAAGTAATATTTCCAAAATAGAATATGCGATCGGTGCAGTTCTTGGTACCCCGAGGAGCATCGAGTATATTTTTACTGTCCGTGAATATATTTTTAGTTTCCAAAGAGGTAGTATAGGTAAGTGCTTCTGACATAGCTAAAAGTTCACAAAAAGCTTCTTATTTATTTTTAAGTATGTTTGTAATTTTCATTTTACTCATCCTATTATTGAAGATATTGTCATCAACCATGTCATCTATTTTACAACAAATTATTTCCTATGTAATTAATATTAGTTACTCCAAGTGCTTAGAGTAAACTTTTCTAATGGATTTGCTGCGAGTTTACAAAACGTTTGATTTTATTAATTATAATAGATAGTATAGGACGTTTTTTGTTTCTCAAGTAATGGTTTAAACAAGAAGTAACAAGATTGTTCAAAATTTCTATCGTAACATTATGTTCCTATGTTCGAGCTTTGAGACAGTATTTATAGGTTAAATATTGTCTATGAACATTTAGAGGAAGCATCACTTTCCATTGTATGGATACGTGTGCTTTTTATGAAACTTCCACACGGAGAGCTCTCATTTTGTAACTTGTACAATTTATATATTTGTGTTTTTGAGCTATTATCATAGAGGAATGAACCATAATCCATCCTACATCTAATTAAAATCATGTACAATTTTCTTAATGTATCGGATGGACGTCCCAATCTGATCTCGCCAATACTTTCAATTTATTCAAATGTTTGTTAACTTTTACAGATTTTTCGTTAATGTGTTATTTCCACGTGTTAATATGGTTTATCGAGCCATATTCCTAATGATTTAATGTGGTTAACAATTTCTAATAGAATTCCTTTGAGTTGTATTTTTATATTAATTCTACTCCTTTTCCTTTGAAATATGAATCTTCTTTGTTATCAAAAGTCATTATAATTTTTAATGGAGTTTTATATTTAACTTTTATTTATGTTTTGTGATTTTAGCCATTTAGCTAGGCCTATTTGTTTCGAAGCATATTTGTGGAAGATATGCAGACTTCGTAAAGCGCATTGCTATGCATTATGTTCGATTTTTGATAGCCGCTTATTATCTCTGGTGCAGTTAACAAAATGTTCTTCATCACTGGATCCTTTTCTCTTTTCTACATTACTAACCTGGTTCGGATATTCATTTAAATTATTAATAAAATCTCGATGGTTCCATTCTAAATCGGCATTTATCATCTCCATTTTCGCTCATTTTATTAAATTGGACTAGAATAATACACTACGAAAAGTTATTTATTGCATTATGGGTATCTCGAGAAAAAAATCAACACGCTGAATAACTCCTCTATACACGCCCGTTGTCGGCTCGAAATTAAGAATGTACCTTGGACTGTTATTTTACAAAAGTATATGTCATTTGCGCATCATTCGGATAACTAACAACTTTATGTTACGTCACATGCGCGCGCATCTTCCGTCACATGCTGAGTACGGTCCGACCTGTTTCTTCTAACGCAAAATAAAGCATTTTCTAAAGCGTTTCCTCCCCCACTTTTGTTTGTGAAAGATAATGAGTTTTTAATACAATAGATTTTCTGTTTTCTATTTTATTCTCCATTATTTATTTCTGTTACTTATTCTATATTATTATTATCTCCACTATTTATTTCTACATTTATTTAATAAAATACGGCTCTAGCGCGCTCTGACCTAACAGCTCTAAGCGAACTAACTCTATATGCTCCCCATTCCCAAGGTGAGAACAAATACGGCAAGTCGTTTGCGGAGCTGTTTCATGGATGTAGCACGAATTTAGCTGCAGTTGTCTTTTGCACACGATAGCGGTCGCGGAAGAGATTCGCGTGAAATAATGCTTTCTAAACGTGAATAAAGAGTTTCCGCAATCTTTCGACACGAATACTCCACCATCGGCCGATGCTCGAGTGACTTGCGAAGAGAAGCAATTAGTTTTTCCAGCTCAGATGGCGATTGGAGTGTCAATTATGTTTGATTACTTCGACAGGAAAAAGTGAGGATACCCACACAATTCATTATTTCAGTACGAGGGACTAACAACTTAAGTCCCCCACGCCGGCCCGATTCGGGTCGGGGGCCGCTGACGACGGCAACATCCCGCATCGGCGTGCGTCACAAAGCGAGTGTTTTAACATACCCAGGATAATTCACTAAAAGTCTCCGACGAGTCGGTAATTCGATGATTAAGAGCGTCACCTCTTTCCGATGAGAAGGTAAAGGGCTTTTAACTTAAATCGTATTAAAGCATTCAAGTTAAGACTCCGGTGTCGGACCTCGTCTTGGTGGCAGAGACCGAGTCAGGCCGAACGCATTGGTTGAAGGTCGAGCCATTCGATCTGTAATAAAATACTGTGGGAATGTATAACTTATACAGAATACAGCAGCGGTATTATAAAATCTGTTACTCTATGACTTCAAGGAACATGTTGTATAAATCCGAATAACTTATCAGCAATACTTTAATGAGGACTTAGGAAATGTCAGATTCCTTATTTTTTTTTTTGCGAGGAAGTAAACGGAAACAAACGCGTACGCTAAATTCACGTTTTTATTAATCTATCCATGACTTTTTCATCATGAAATTTTCCCACCTGGCGAAATCGATATCATACAATTCCATATTATGTATTTCTGCATTAGTATGTACTAACATGGAGTCAAGTAATGAAAAGTTGAACTCACAAATGCTGCATGAAATTAATTCGTCTAGCTTCAAGCAAATAACTTAGAACAATCGTCGTCCGTGATGTTACAGTTCGATAAATCTTAATTACTTTGTAATGTGATTTAAGTAGAACCTTTAAGTAATCACCGCTCATTGGACGCGGGTTGTGGGTAAAATGCGATATAAAAATACTAAGAATAAATACTTTGCAGCGATCAGTGACGCGTATAGAAGACAATATTACAGTGAAAATAATGTCAAAAATAAATTAATGTTTTTAAAAAAGAAAGACACTGCACACCGCTATGTACAGTCTACAATTCTTTTTATTAATTTTTATAAAACATTTGACCGATGCTGAAAATATGATATTCGTTGGCGAAATGCAATATAAGAACTAGAGACATCATATAAAATTATAAAATGAAAATCGGTCAAAACGCAAAAAAAATATGTAAGCTAGTAACAGAACCATATTATTGTTTCTATTGTTTTTACTATGGCATATTTTAAAGCCATAAAAAATGTCGACAAAGGACATAATATCTAGAATTTAATTATTCACTGATCAGATTATTAGTTTTACTTTTTATTTCGTATTAAAAATTAAAGATTGAATCATGTACTTTTGGATTTCACCATGGTATCTTGCATAAAAGCGGCATACCTTCATACCTTTCCAGCGCCATATGTATTTTTAATCCAAATCAAATGAAACAATTCGCGCTGTGCCCAGCAGAGCACGATTAAGCCGCCGGTCCGGACGTTATCGCGGTACTGACGAGAACGATCTTATCAACCTCTTGAAACACGCCGGTCCAGCGTGGAGGGCTTAAAATCCAAGCTCTTGAATCTAAAAAGATGGTGGGAGGAGTGGGTTGTCGGCAGCGGGGTGTGGTTAAGACCGGCTACAAGTCACGTACCCCAATTGTTTAATGAGCATAATAGCGAAAAAAACTAGCCTTCAGAGCTGGCTGAAGCTCGGTTCAGGGGGGTATATGTTTTTTTTTTTGCACCCGATGTAGGGTGCATGTAGGGGAGTGTTAAGGCATATCTATATATTTAACGATGCGTTATTTAATGCTTTTACAATAAAAGGACTAGTTCGAAATAAGTGCAACTTACCTTATCATGACAATGACATCGCAGATCTCTTGCAATAAATACAGATTATTATACAGTTGTGTAGTATAAGAAGATCGTTCGTCTTTAATCATTTGAATTAAACTACATCAGATATCCATTTTCAGTTCTTTAACTTGAGTACTTGTTATGATTAAAGGGTGTTTTATGAAGACTTGATACATTGAAAAAAGGAGAAAAGGGTTCATATACATCTTGCGGTAACAATTCTACGAACAGTTAACTTTACTTGTTTATATATGATTTTAAGAACTAACTTTAATAGACCGCATCCCATTAATTTTTTAACAAGCGCATTGTGTTTTTGTTAATGTGCAAATCATTCGATTACACACTTGTATACCAATGCATATATACCATAGTTTGCAATACGTGAATCACAGGATTTCCCTGTGGTACTGTACCCTAACCTAAAAAAAGGTACGCGATATCTTATCATTTGCAGCATAGAATGCAACGTTGTTACCTTTATAGTCGGCAAACTGGAGTCGATGAAATCCGGTCACTCTTTTAATGATTACAATTGGATTCGTGATGATTATCACAAATTTAACAACATTACCAGCTTCATTCCTTTGAGTGTGGATTATAAAGCTATGAAATTTTCTATTTGATGTAATGTAAAGTAAAAAAAAATTAAAATACATAAATAAAATATTAATTGCCGCCAATTTATATTTACATAAAAATAGAAAATATTTTTTATACTTCATATAGAATATTCAGAATATTTCCTCTGTACGAAATTGCAGCTACCTTAATGTATGACGTCACCGTATAGTAAGCTTCATCTGCAACACTAATTTCATGCGTTTATTAGCGCTTTTCCAAATAGTTAGCAGTCCTGCAAGTTAGTAATTTCGGACTATTATCTCGTTTATTTCATTAATTGGAAGATTGTTGCATGAAAGCACAAATCACGAATCTACCAAGAATAAGTCACTGACGGTCGCTAAGTTTCTTGCATCAAATCCAAATTTGTGTTCAGCCGAGCTGAAGAACGTTAAACCTTGGACGTAAATATTTCTGTTGTGCCGTATCTTTTTACAAAAAAATGATTATGTATTTCATCCTACAAGTTTTCACAGAGTCTTACTAATATTACAATTCTCTAGTGTTTTTACATTCGTATAATTAGTGTCGTACATTCAGGAAAAATATACCGACGATAAGTGGTCATAGCCATAGCACTCAAAATTATTTTTGGCTTTTAAAAATTCAAAGCGAGACCCATTTTTACAGTTGACGGTTGTAGACCATCTAGTGACGTCACGAAACAGCAACATGGCCGCTTACATTATCGCGCGGAAATTTAAAATGTTAATGCATTTTGTAAAACACTTATCGATTTTATAAAATTGATATAAAACTTCTAGTTTACGAAAAGATAAAATGACGAGCCAGAAAGTAAAGTGGTCTATGTAACATTTTACCAAAATCCACTTTTTATGCATATTCCAATTTAATAATATAAATTCTATTAATATTAAAAGTTGTCGATGTTACATTTCTACACAGGAGATTTCTATTATAAAAATGCATATAATTAATTTCATATAAATCTATAAGCCTACAGTAAACCCAATCGCATTGCCACTGTTTTCTCAGAATTTTAATAATGTTACATAGACCATTTTAGTTGTTCAGGCTCGTCAAATTGCACCACATTTAAAAAAAATATGTAATACCCTCATCATCTCTACAAATATTCAGTCAATGAGGTGCGGGTGATTAACAATTTACCAAAACGACAATTCGGGGAGGAGCAAACAAAACGTACAGACTTCCGTTTCCTCGTTCGGATACACCGTCCGGAACCGAAGGCTTAACGCGGTTCCCTAGGCACGAAGCGGGTGTTTTAACTTTAGGTTCAAGATGAAAACTCAACGGTCGTTTTTCCCGTGATCGGGGTTCGAAATCGATGCCTTCCGATTAGAGGAAAATGCGGTCACCGCCCGACCATCACGACTCCCGCTAGTGAATAGTAACACAAACCGTCGAACTATGTTTTATGCGCAGTGTCATACAGCAATGCTCTATCTGTGTAAAAATGGGAGTGTTGAAGCTGTTTGACTTGCAGACTTTATAGGAATAGAAATAAAAAAAAAATCACATATTTCAAAGTTTAAATCAAATCATTCAGTGATCTTATTTAGAAACACCAGTCACAGTAAAATATGTATTATAAATCGCTTTGCTCACTTTTTAACAAGATGGATTCAGAGACAAATACAACTAAATAATTGTAATGCCCAATCAAGTGATGTCTATCTATATATATATATATATATATATATATATATATATATATATATATATATATAGCGTATTTAATATAAATATACAAGACGTAATTATCACAATATTATAAGCGGTACAAATAGAAATATCATGAGCCACATTTTAATCTTTTTTAGAATTTTTGTCTTTTTAACGACATCACCAGTTTACCTCTCGGAGTAAAAACATCGCGGAAGGGCATATCTCTGTAGTCAACTGCTTGAAACACAATCTGTATAAAAGACAAATGCTCAATGTCGAGTTTTAAAACGCCAAAGGTGTTAAAAATCGTGGCACTGCCCTAAATGTCGCAGTACTTGGACTTACGTCGTGTTTTTTTATAGATATTTTATAGGTTAAATAGATAATTTGACATAACTTTATATGTCAAATCAAGTAGGCTTACTCCAGTACATTTTTCGGTCTGTTAACCCACTGACTTCTAAATATTAGATCATATGCCACGCATAATTCGCTAGAACGACGTCAAAATATAGGAGGTCAAGTATATTTACGACCTGCATAAAAGGAGAAATAAGTTAATACAAATAAGATAATAAAAAATACATTTTTAATATTTAGATTTTAATTCGCACCAATTAGTCAACATATTGACATGTGAAACACAAAAAAAGTGTGTGTGTGTGTGTGTGTTTTACTTAACATTTTTTTTTGTGAAATTTTCTATTTCATTTTTCTTTTGTCTAATTTTCCATTCTGACGCGCCACCTTGTATTGACAGTCTGGTCGTGACGCCGTTTTAACATTACGATTTTTTTCCTCGTGAATGTGTCATCGCTAGGTGTCGTACGGCGATACTTCGCGATTTGTCTGCGCATGACTAACACGGTACAATATTTCACAATGTTTTCAGACGTATGTATGGTGTAATAGTCGACAACAGAAAATTGCCCGTTCGACATAAAGATAATGCACGGAAAAGTGACACGAGTAGAGAAGTACAAAAGCGAAAGCGATAAGTACTACTCTAGATACGTATACCTATGTATGATAACCTAGCTTTCTTACCGCGGTTTCGTTCGCGTGGACATATAATGTATCCCTTCATGTTTTGTGTTAATCGATTTTTGCTGCGATTCTCGTACCCGCTTGGAATTCTGATAGCGTCAATATGGTCGATTTCGTTTCCAGTCACGTTCTCGATTCTAATGCCAGATCCACATTCAAGTCCGAACCCGGTTTTACCCTCAATTTCGTTCACGGTCCCGGCTCTCTATTTTGTTCCCTTATCGCTTTCTATTTTGATACCATTACCGGCGGCCGTTCCCGTTTGTGTGATACCGGGGCGAATTTAGGGTTGTAAGGTAAATTTAGATCTATTCATGTTTTGGGTTCCAATTAACCTTCACTCATTTTTTTTTCGACTTACTCTCATAACGCATTACACCCAGCGAAGCCGGAGGGTACAAAAAATAGTATCATATATCTATAGAATTAAAAAAGAAAATTATTTCATGGATAAAAACAGGACCAACAGTCAAAGGAAATCATTTACGATTACATAACAAAGAGAAAAACAGTTTAATAATCACCATACCCTTACGGAAAACATGAAGTTATCTTTAAAATGACTACCTATATTATCATATACTTATCTTAAGTATTGATTGTCGCTCAATTTAATTAACTACAAAAGGTTTGTATTTTGTAAAACCAGGCCAAAAAAGTATTTTAATGATGCATTTACGAACAATTTTATTATGACCTTAATTTTAAAAACGCGTTTTTACGACGTATACATACCGTTGAGTCAAAAAAATCCAAAATTTGTTGTAATAGTTAAAACTATAATCGTCCTAGTCCGCGCCAGGCTTGCGCAAACTCCTTGTGTTATCTCCTGGCACTCTGGCACCGCAACCATGATCTCACACCAGTAATGACTAATACTGCAATACATCTGACCAGCACATAGACGCACCAGCTTGCTAACTCACAGGCCACCAGCTCACCGGTGGTTATCTTAAAAATATTCCATTCTCCAAAACAGTGCTCGATACTGGTACCAAAAAGAAAAATAATTGACGTTATGTGACGTTTTATTCATCGCTAAAATTTCTCACACTGTTAAATAGATAGTTGAGTGATTTGAGTTTATGCACTGATCTCGTCATAAACTATGGTCACTGATGTCTCAGTACTTTCTTCTTATTAGGGAACATACCCATACTACGTGACCCATATTTTACAACTTCTTTCGGTGACCAACTGTAGTATATGTTGAGACCCATAGTTTCACGTAGTAATTCATAAATATGATTTTAAATCATTTTCTTTTGCTAACAGAAAGTTAATATAATCAATGAGAAAAAACTTATGTAAAAACATATTGTAACAGGTACTTACGTTTTACTACAAATAACAAATAGAATACTATATAAGGACATAATTTTTTAGTGAGTACAAAAACTATCAGTTTTAAATCAGCTGGAGTCTCGGCATATTTGCGTTAATGTTGCCATCTGTGAATTTAAAAAAGTGTTAAACGCTGCGCGTCATAATTTGAATACATCTCCGGAAAAAGCGCGAAAATTCTCTGACTACGTGATAAAGCCTTAAGCCCCTTTGACTAATCGTGGTATTTTGAAGACCCGTAAACGGGTCACGTAGTATGGGTATGTTCCCTTACCGTTAGCGTTACTATTGATCACTACATGTGCAGGACTTAAACTCACGCAGAATTTCAAGGCGATATTGTCTTTAACAACTGCTGTATGTTGTTGTTGTCTCGTCAGATTTTTCACGACGCTGTTTTCAACCCACAGTCTCTTCATTCCAGAAAAAAGCCTTGGATTATAAGCCTCCATACTGAACCAGGGCAGATCAGGGGCTCCCAACGACTGCTCCGGAACCAACAGCTTGGTGTGCTATCTTAGGCACTTAAGAGTGAATTTTAATTCGCCTTAAGTCAAAAACTCATCGGTCAATTCTTCCGTGTTCTGCATCGAACGCTGTTCTTCCCGATTACTGACTAAGTTCTATCAGCTATTTCTCGGGTACTTCACCGCCGCCCTGTGGCTTTGCATCACGAAAGTGGATGATCTGTCTTCGCCGGCAACGTATGGATGCTGTCGACGGCGGGGCGCCACTATCTACTATAATAACTATAAAACTGAGCCTTGCTCCGTTTAGGCCGAGCGCACGCACACGGACCCAACAGCGAACGAAGGATCATCATCATCATCATCAAGTCCGAGATGGAGCGGTGTGATCTCGCGCTTTGTAGGCGTCAGAACGATCATTGGTTGCAAAGAGGAGCTCGTCCTCATGAGACAACCATCGTCACAGGCGCAATGGAAATATGTGAAACCATACGCACGGTTCAACCCTATAGACGGTTAGCAAGAATCAATAGTGATTTTAATATATTTATATTTGGATCCCAAAAGATGCCTCTAAAAATACAATAGATTGTTTTTTTTTGCGATAAAATACTTTATTGTTTTTATTGTTATGAATGAGACATAAAAATCTTGCCCAGTTAGGCAGGTATACATTAAATGCGAATAGTCAATAGCCATGCATATTCTTTTCATGATACCATATGAAACTTATTGTATATGAAAACTTAAATTAGATGTGTTAACTATCGGAAGCAAATTACGAGATTACTTAATTCATAATTAAACATCATTCCTGTAAATTATTACAGCCATTAAATTAACAGTAAACAACATAATTTATGTTGATAAAAGTGCACAGAGAGCGCTAGACTAAGTTCTTACAAAATCGGTTTGCGATAACTGTACATTATTTTGGGATAATTTTCGATTCGTCTGCCTTCAATGTTGGCTGTAACACAATTATAGATTTATAATTTTCAGTGGGTCTAAAAATCCAAACTGAAAAAAGTGCAGTTGAAACAAAGAAAAATGCGCGTGCGGCACCGTACAAGTGATACAAGTGTAATTTCTCAACCTTAGAAACGTCATCATTGATAATATTTTAATAGTTTAAATATATCCATATAATACCTCTTCACGGATATAATTTAACATTCACAGGACACAAACTTAAAATAAAACGTACAAATCGTAAATAAAAAAACAAAATGACAAATATAAAGTAAATTACGCAAGGCGTGGTGCATCAGCTGTTCGTATATAACCTACAATGCGCGCATGCGCGACACTCACTTCTATCGCTTTATACTTTTGCGTATTCGTCGCTCTATTTTGCTCCACTCCTGTGGAGTCGCAATGTACAGTTCTCTTTATTCCTCTCTCTCTCTGCGTCATATCTTATACTTTCTCATGTAACGAAATATACCTAAACGTGACGCATCTTTGAAATTTGACTTTCGATTTTAATCCAATTATTAAATCGCTGTCTAAGAAAATTCACTTAATAAAAAAGACGACTATACCGAGTTCCTTAAATGGCGTTGCCGGCATTATTTTGATGAATTGTACAAAATATTATTGTATAAATTAATACATTTATCCTATTAAACTTGGCACGCTTTCAATTCTCACAATATTGTTCAATTCTATAACGAACAATAGCCAACTTTTGTTTGGAAAATAATTAACACTCATAGCTTGTTCTTGTAGGCAATCTGCTTTCACGGCCCGACAATATAGTAAAATTCGCGTAACATTAACTCTTTAATAATATCATGGAATAACAGCACTCTAAGACCATGAACGAGGACATAGTGAACCCAGAGCATTTGATGACGAGATTGTAGCCCTTGAATCGCTACCGAAGTACTGAAATGTTGAAGTTGAAGTTGAAGTAAGGTGCGTCCGAAAATTTCAAAAGCGAAACTCTTATTCAGTCATAATCGTCAGGCTAGTGCCTCGAATATTTTTTCAAGAGTAGAGACCTCTTCCGCCTTCTCCTTTTGAACTGACTTTTAACAAAGAGTCACTTTTAAAATTAAGTTTGCGTTCCACGTCCTCTTTTTAACGGGTGTTCGGACTAAAACTAGTTAAAAGGAAGACATGGAATACAAATTTTGTTTTAGAAGTGACTTTTTATTAAATGTCAGTTTAAAAGCAGATCATGAAAAAGGCTCGACATTGATATTTCAATATAAATCCGAAATCATCAGTGATTTCATGAATATCAAGAGCTGATTAAAGTTTAAGATGGAAGAACGCTTTGTTAGAGAAGTACAAATACGCCATTTAATATTTTAAAAGTCGGTTTAAAAGGAGGTTGTGGCGGAAGAGGTTCTAACACTGATATCTCAATCTAGCTCCGAACTCCTCAGTGGCCTCATTAATACCAAGAACTGATTAAAGTTCAGGACGAAAGAGCGTTTTGTTATAGAAGTATAAGCACGCTATTTAATATTTTAGGAGTTGTAGTTTTTTTTAATGTCGACCACCGATAAATGTTATCGCGCGCACACGATTAGCGGCGACATTTATAATTAATATTTCAAAGCGGCGCCTTATCAACGGCGCATTCATTAATATTATATACGGCTCGAAGAGTTTGTTTCCTTGAATTTGTGCGATTTTCGACATGGTTTAGTCAATCTCCTTTTCAGATGAATTAAACTTGAAGCTATTGGACTAATGTAATATTGTTTAAACGATATCAAGTATGAGCTGTCAGAGAGTAAATGGTCAACGCCACCCATGAACTCCTCAAAGAAGTAACCAGTGCGTTACCAGCCTTTTAAATAGGAATTGGATATCTAATGGATGGGAAATGGGATGAGAGAGCGGGTGTGGGTCTAACACTATACATTTGAAAATAATGAAATATTTCTCAAAACAAAGTAATTCATTTGATGTGTCATATGATACATTAGGCTAAAGCTTTACTTATTAATTCTTAATTAACAAATACTTATCACGGACATGATAATAGGACATTTTATACACAGTCGGGTTTTTTGGTGAGTTGCACAATATATATATATAAGTGGATGTCCACTGATCGCCTCCACAGCTGAAGATAATCTTACTCTTCAGATTTACCCAGACGTATGATACCACATCGCCTGTAATCAGTGTTGGCTGGCGACATTTACCAGGTTGTCAGTCCACGGGTCTATCCCATAGCGCGAAGTACAGTTCTTCGTTGTCACTCGAGAGCCTTTCTTCCTTGTTGGTTATCGGTTTTACGAGCGATGATGGCCTGCTCAACGCCATTTCAACTCGCTAACTCTACGAGCTTTATATCTATCACGCAGTTTTCTTGCGGGTTTCCTCATTAATACAAAGTTCAACGATAAGAAATCGCGTTCGCAATGTTTGAACTTCATCTTAAAGCACTTCGCTTGAAAATAATAAATTTTTTACTCTAAACTGTAGCTAAAAATGAAAAATAATATTCCTTTTGTTTATTATTAAAAGCATTAAGAGCAACGGGAGCTATAGAGTTTTTGAAACCGACCAAGAAAGTAGTTTATTAAATTCACTCGTGACTTTCGCGGGAATAATGTGTAGGGCCATCTTAGGGTATGCAGGGGCCCTTGGGCACACGAATTCAGGGTCCTGAAGCACAAACAGCTTTTGGCTTTTGGGCAGATAGAGTTCGAAACCCTTTTAGATTCCCAATAATACCTGAATGCAAACAGAATGCAATTTTGAGTGCACGTTAAATGACGACTTTTCGGGACCCTAAAAGTTAAAACTTTAGTGTTATTTTAAGACAACGAAGCAGTATTAATACGTCCCAGCGACAAAACAATTAATATTTATTGATTTTGTGCTCCATTGGAAAAAACTGAAAATTCTCGGCTGACCAGTCAACAACTGGGCATGATGCTTGAGGCGCTTCATTACAAAATTGGGTGTCGTCAGTTAACGAGGGACAGTATACGAAAATTCATCCGCATAATTATCTTACTCAACCAAAAATTGCAGATAAGCATGAAATGAAAGTACAACTATCGTATAATATAGCTCTATAATTGGCGAGATTGCACAACATTATATTATGCAATAGCCCTCTCCTTAATCTAATTGGTAGCGCCTAATATTTATGACTAAATCACCACGATACGATCGGCAACTGTAAGAAGTAATTAAAGTGTTACGCATTATTAGTAAAGTAGATATATATCTTTACGAAAGTGACCAGCACCTATATTTAAATTGTTTGTATGAAATTCCTTTAAACGCCTCCAGCGATCACTAGAACGAAGAGTCACTAAACTTTCCTCGCTAGCGAGTCAAGTTTAGTAAACTCATACCAAGAATGATGGACTTCTAACACTGCCCAGTCATGATAGATTGAGTCTCATCTACAAAGTAAGTCCGAAACATACGTGAAATAGATATATAGTTTAAGTACTGATACCTACTGAAACAGCAGGTACTTAATAGGCAATATTAAGTAGAACTTATGTCGAACGCAAGAGACAGTCCACGAGCTTTAAGCAAAAGTTAGCTTAGTTGTACCATCTCATTGAAGGCTTGATGGACGCATAAATCGCATAAGTAAGCCGAACACAATTACGCGTACACGCAACCGCGTGCTCCACGACAATAGTCGCTATCTTATGTCTGTGTTAATTATCGAAGCTGTCTCATAGTAGGATTACATTAATTTGCTTTGCTCACGTTCAAAAGCACTATATCGGATTGTTAACTGGTGGCGAAAATAATATAATTGGCGATTAAATAAAACATTAGAATAGATGAGATTAGAATAGATAATACCACAAAAATAAAAATAATAAAATAAATAAATAAGAGTTGAATAGCAATGAAATTATGGGCTATTAAAGGTCCTGTAATCTTTTTTTTTATTGCACAATTTGCGAAATGAAATTTCACAACACACATAGGGTTATGTAAACTCTAAATATATAATAGGCCATTTAAAATATTTAGTTTTTGTTTTGTTTTCGAAGCTCTTTGTTAAAACATTACGTCTAATCTTTAGCGAAGGAGTTTTAATAGTAAATACCAAAAAATATGTTAATGAACGCTATCATAAATAAACAATTTTAACAAACATTAACATTTATAATAGCATTTAAAACCATTAGAATAATATAAGGTATTTAATATCATTATTCACATTTAACACAATTTACTTGAAAATTTCATAAAACTTTCATAATTTTTCCGTTTCTCTAAACCTTAACTGACTTTAAATATTTATCGAGTTTATTCTATGAACTTCAAAATCTTAGAATCTAGAAGGGTAATTATTAAAGTTATGAAATAAAACTTGAATTCAGTTCTGAACTTAAAGATCGTAACTTGACGATAGACTTCGCTTAGATACAACTCTACTTTTAAGTTTGACAAATATTAATGGTCAGGGTAAAATCATATGATAACAATGATGACGTGTGTTTGTCATGTTTTCATATCCCAAATGCGCAGATATACCCTCCTATATTTCAAATTAAGAATTTTGAATCTTAAGCCTCCCGTGCCGGTTCAGCGATAGGTTCGTTGGCGGTTGCTAACGATCGTTAACAACAGTGCAAAAACAATATTAAAGATCGAAGGGTTTACGTGGTCTCAGCGACAAGAAGCAAGTGGTTTAGCTTGACTTAAATTAAAAAGTGATTTATTAACATTCATGGTCAAGATCGAAACCTGTGCCTCTCAGTTCGAAGACGTCGTTGTTGGTACTTCACAGACACTACACCAATCATCATGAGAAAGGAAAGAATTGACGGTCACATACGATTGCTGAAACCGAAGACATAATTCAAATTCTACACATACATTAAAAATCTGATGATGATTTTTGAAAAGAGAAAAATAAAAGAAAGTAATAAATAAATATGGAATAAAATAAATGATAACATCGAGTTTCGTTCATAAGATAAATATGTATTTTCCTTATTACAATAATATATAAAGAATATAAATTCAAAACACACGGACAAGCAACAAACATACGAGCCGCACACAAGCTAGGGAGTAGAGAGAGGGAATAAGATGACATAAAAAAGCGTCATGCCGTTTGCCGTCACAGTAGCCTTCGAGGCGCGCCAATAAAGGTTTTACAACAAAAAAGCTACATATGCGTTTCAAACGTGGCTCAAGCGCGACAAAGGAGAGTAATTGATAACATAGATTTCGATAAAACCCTATCGACGGTATCGATTCGTCCCGTATAATTTATTAGACGGCTGATAAAAACTGATAAAGCGTCTATACGTGTATGTTCCTGCGCCGAGTGTTTAATTAAAGCTTTTGTGCGAGGGTGTTGTAAATAACTCGAAACTACCAACATAGTCAGATAACTGGATACGAAAATTCAGATAGACGTTCACACAGTAAAAAATTATACTTTTAATAAATATCCGACTAGCATTTGTCTGCGACGCCGCCCGCGTGTACATAGAACGGATTTTTTTATGTCTATTTCGCACTCGATTCTTTCTGATTCCACTCTTTATTCCGAATCCGGTCTTGGCATAGATAACGGTTTCGCTTTTACTACGTTCACGCGAGCGAAACCACAAACAAACACTAGTATCTTTACAAATTACAGCCTACGACTCATTACGTGTATTAGCTATGATACTGTGAAGTTTCATCAAAATCTGCTTCGTAGATTTTTGTACGAAAGCGTAACAAACACCCATTGATACATCCTCACAAACTTTCGAGTTTATAATATTAGTAGGATATGTGTACGTATACACAAATTAATCAATTTAGATAGATACGTGGAAGGACACCGAGCTTCAACTCGAAAGTTGTCGGTCTGATCTTAAGCATGCACCAATGAGTTTTCGAAATTTAAATTACTTTTATATATTTGAAACATCATGCACGCGAAATGGTGAAAAAGAACATCATGAAGAAACTCACTTTTTGAGGGTAAATGAAAACTTATACCTATTCCGTGTGAAATCCGTACACTGCGATGACTTCGAGATCTGTCGTGTTGGCTTTAAACTGCTAATTATGGGTGCGTTCCAAGAGTGCTATCTCAAGCGACCCCATATAGTGCCCAATGATTGCCGTGATTTTATAATAAAATAATATTACAGTTGTTACTAAAACGATAATCATATAGACATATAGAAATTATTTCTTGAACCAGAAGGTACCGGGATCTAATCCTGACTACTAAGAGCGGATTGATCGATAAGCTTTTAATATATGTCAAATTATTTAAAACCAGTCGTTTCGTACCACCGACAACATACCGGAGGTTGTGACTACATTCGGCGACGACGGCCATCGGCAGTCCACGATTCGCACTTGACTAGTGCGGTTTGAATTCAGAATAAAAAAAAAGGAGAATGTGTGACGGTAGGTCTTTCAGCCCTCCGCCGAAGGGCGAAAGACTTCGACATCGCATAAATAAAGATTTAATTATTTTTTTTATAAAAATTAATAGTTTGTGCAGATGCCGCTACAGTTTATGAGCACTCGGTGAAAATACTGGGGTTGATTCGTGTATGAGTACCTTTGAATGGAGAACAGGAGTGGAACGCAAATGACCAACCAATCATGCAGCGCGGGAGACCGCTATTCCGCCGCCCTTCGCCCCTCAACCGCCAAACGGACCCAAAAACCAAGTACTTCGCATTCAAGGTCAGCGCTCATAGACGGTGACTGTACCTGTATATAATTCGCGCACCATCCTGACTTATTCTTATAAGAGGTTGAGAGGTATGTAAACTCTATACATATTTTTTACTCTTCTAAATACACCACTATAAAACCACTTTTTTTATGCCACAAATCGTGATTGGCTTATAACTTCACCCGTCAAATTATTTTTGTGGTTGCAGATTGTAATGAGAGCAAGGTTAAATAACGGAGAAGATTTACATCACGAAGCGAGACGTGATGTCTATAGTATTCATATTAAATCCTCTAATCGTTGATGGGTCTGATTCTCCAAATTCACTTATCGTCATTGCATTGCAACCTTAGTACAAACTATTTTCTGTGTAGTTAGCTAGTTAGTTGAATTTGGTTTAAGCCAGAACTGACTTCATTTAGGCTGGAACTGACCAGTTTAACTAGATTTAAGCCAGTAACTGACTAGCATATCAGGTTTCCCCTTTCTAAAAACCGTTCAGTTTTAGTTAGTACAACAAAACGTAAAGGCTTTAAAAATATGACATTTTTTTTTTAATATCGGCAAAAGATAATTTAAATAATCTCAAGATTATCATTTGCCGATAGTTATTATTGATAAAGTAAAAGTAAATTTACTTATAATTTTGAATGGCGTTAGTTGCGGCATGTTTCATCCATTTTTTACATAAAATTATTAACAAAATATTATGTACGCGAGAAAATCATAAAATTGTGTGATACTACCAAAAACAATGCATCATTCCGTGATGAAATCGATATTCCCTTGAATTGATTATTTTACTTTGAGAAATAATTCAGACGATACCAAATTGGAACTTGATGGATAGATGATGCTGGAAGAATAGGATTAGATGATAAGAAGGATAACTTATAAATTTGATCAGGGTACTGTCCAGAAAGTTCTTCGATTTGAGTGCAGAGTACGCAGATGTGTTGTAATTATGAAACAGTGTACTACGAGGCCAATGTTCTTTCGCTCGCTGCTCACTGCAGTAAAAGCTTCTGGCAAACATTTGATAACATACTATTTAGCATCGACGCTTCTTTAATCTCGAACGGTCACTTGCACCAGTTAACCCGGCAAAAACCAAAACCTTCGAGTCAATAATTTGTCTACAGTTTTCGCTAGCTTCGATGGGTGTTAACTCATTTCAAAACAGCCACACGATCGCCTTACGTTTCCTTTCTAGATTAAACTGATAAATTCATGATGCAACGTCCGTAAAAACATCGGCAGCGCTAAGAAACGAACCTGTTTGCAATTTTGCTATCACGTCACCACACTATTCTATCCGAGCTTGCTTATCGAGCTATATTACATTGTAAAGTAGGCAGCCTGTGTGACTACTCTTTCAGAATTTATAGTACGATCTGCAGAAGATGCTATGTCTCTTCTTATGTAATTCTTCCATTTTCTTCTATTAAAGTTTCCACTATCAGCGCGTCTTCTATAACAGCTGCCAGAGGGCGGCCACTTCATTCTTCGTCCACCACAGCCCCTCGACCGCGCCTCAATTCCTTTCTCCGGCGTAAACAGTCGCTTCAGAGAGGCTTTTGTCTTTAAACGCCAATCGAAGTCTTTCAAATAATTATTCAGGTTTTAGTAGACATTTCGTAACATGCAAAACCGTCGTATGGAAATTTTTACGTTGTGGAGCCATTTTTCGTATTGTTCGTAAAGATTTGGAGAGTATGAATTTGGAACATCCATATTTTAGACTTGGTACACATCTTTATGCATACTGATTTGTTTTATGTGTAACATATGATCTTGTTATAGGTTATTTACCTAATATAATAGACATGTACACTAGTGTACACCGATTTAGTGTACACTAGTGTACACTTTGGTTGAAGATGGCACCATTTCGAGTTTTTCGCGATATTCTTAGCCATTTTCTAATTTTGATCGAGAAACTATTCGGTTTGTTCTATTAACGATTTAACGATATACAACTAATGATTGTTTTCGTATATCTAATGAATAACTTCAAATACTAACAAACATAGTTCATTTTAATACTACAGTTGAACATTCGCACGGACAAGGTAACGAGGTTTCAGAATAACAGAGGAGAAATTACATTCGACACCGACAACGTCAGCGAGCTCACGGCCGATGTAAGATCTGTAACAGAAGCCAGATGGGCGTTTGGAGCGCCCCGTATACACATGGATGTAAACAGATGATCTAGATAAATAGGACGGAATGAATCATGCGCCCGCGCAACTGTAGTACCGTCAGCACGGACAGCTACTTTAATGATTTATATTCATGCGTACACGTATATATTACAAGATGTATATTCGTTGGAATTGATTATGCCACAAAAAGTCACATCAATTGCATCTTTTCGCTTAATAACCGCTAAGTTTTATAGCAATATAATTATTATTTATATTAGGGATACTCAGTAGCTCCGTTCCTCGATATCATCATACATATACCATGTACTGTACGTTACATATGAAGGGTTCAGTACTAAAACATACATCACAGCACACGTCCGAAGCCGCGTTATCAACTCGCACAAAAAACAAAAATAAGAACCTCGATCACTCTTCAATAAAAACTTATAAAATGATGGGCTGGTTTCGGAAACACATTAAGGAACAACGCATCAAGGTATACCCACTTCTTTATGATTTTTATAGAGTAAATAGAACTGTGACAGACATGACACGCGATCTTGAAAATCTACAAAATAGGATAAACAAGCTAGGGAAACAAGTGCAAAAAACACGTTACCCAAATAAAAGAATCGAAATTGAAACATGTTTCCTCGTCCGCAGCCAGGGCCTTAACAACGACGTCACACAAGTTGTTATGATTATCCGCCGACTTTCAATCACTATGATGGCACATAGCTTATTGATGGTGTAAGCCGAATTTATTTTGTTGGCCCGTGTGCGCGGCCAAGCCTTGGCGCTTGGCGTTGATGTTGGCTAGCGTTATCTTTATGCGGCTGAGTAACAGACTCTCGGACATGTTTTAGTATTTATATCGGTTTTTTTTTTGGTCTCTCTAAGCATTCCAGCACAATTGAACATTTGGGTTATTAAAGTTTCATACCAATAAAGATAATCTACATTTTTGATGATTGCTACGTAACTTGCCAAGTAAAAGTAATCCTATTGATATTATAAATATGAAAGTTTGTATGTTTATTGCTAAATCACCCTTTTTTAGCTGAATAGAATTATATGAAACTATACAGTAATATAATTTATACATTAGATTAACGTATATGCCATAATTTGTAAAGGTTGCTGCCGACTTTTCACCGAGTAGGACCGGGATAAGCATTAAAGCTGAATTATGCATATTTTGAAAAAGGAAAAACAGAATCTCGTTCGGAATCAGAATCGGAATCAAAAGCGGAGCTAGAATTGAAATCGAAAGATGGAACGACATCGGGATCACGGTTGACAGTGTACCGGTCGATGTAAAGGATTAAAGAATTCATTCTATCTCCACCCAGGCGGAGCCACGGGAAAAAGCTATCAAATAATGTAAATCCGTAGGTACAATATGCAGAAGAACATATACATATGATATATAATTTATATGGTATAAAAATTAAATGTCTTCACGCGATAAGTGGTCCAAGTTTCCTGTTAGAATGACGTCAACCGTCTTGTGGTTAGTCAATTTCATAGGTAAAAGCAAAAATTATCCTTGAATTAAAATTCTCGGCAGAAATAGCAATTCTGTATTGAAATTATTGTAATAAGACTTTCAAAAACTAACGACTTTTTATACCATATATGTTGAAGGTTCCCGGACATCATTTCGAGTGAATTTGAAGGCGACCACGGGTTTGCTAATATTTTCAAGTCTGAAGTGCTGAATTCAACGGTTTTTTTTTTTTGTAATCTTATCGTCCAACCATCACCGGCGCCCACGCCGTTCCGGATATCAGTTGTGTTCATTATTCGAAAGACTATGTACATATATACATATGTAAAGGCTTTTAGATGACGTTACCATAAGCTATTGTTATTGTAGATCTAAATTAGTTCCCGGGTGAATTCCAATTTTCATCTTATCTTCAGTTTACATAACATGCCTTATATTATACTAACATTCACCTGTGACTCCGCCTGCGGACATTGTACATTGGATAGTCGACATCGCATGATTTTTTCCGTCTTTTGTATCAACTAATCACGCTGTCAGCATCATCCCGATCGGGTTTATGCTTTCGATTTCAATTCTGGCCCCGCTTTTGGAATCAATTCTTGTCTCAATCTAGATTTTGGTTCTATACAAAATATAGATAAAAACGGCAGTGTAACAGAATATAATTATCATGCTATGCTTCTTTTACCATACCAAATTACACCAAAGTCTGTGCAGTAGTTTTTAAGAAGTAACAACACATAAATTATAAAAAAAAACCATTGAAATGTATTTTTTCAATGATTTTAATACCTTCCAGAATAGTTTTTCTCAAAACCTTTAACGTACAGTTTTTATAGTTCGGAGTCAAAATGGCAAAAACGAAACCCTTATAGTTTCATCGTTTTCGAAAAATTTACAAAATGTATATTGGTTTATAGTATAGTAAATATATAGTATAATAAATTTATAGTATAGGTATCTGTTACAAGCCGCTACTTAACTAAGTTGAATAATAAAAATGAATATTTCTAAGAGAGGCACTTCATATATGTAACAGAAGCTGAAAAAAAATTTTTCTGCAAATATCAAAGTGTGGTACATATTTCGACAATTATTATAAAAACACTTTAAGGTTTTCAAGCATTTTTTTTTGGAATATTTTCGGAAATAACCGCCCCATAAACAGAGATTGTGCCCCCCTTCCCCTTTATTTTTTCAACCGTAAGTCCGAAAATATGAAAAAAATTACAAAGGTAACGTTTATAAATATCTTTAACGAAAAGTATTTCAAACATGATCGGATATACTGTTTTTGAGTTTTTGCCGAAAAACTGCGTTTCTTAACAAAATAACGTAAGTGCTAAGAACATACGCTCTTTTGCTGGTGCACTTTAGTTTACACTATTTTAAGAGTAACAGTCGACATACATACTTGTTTCTGTAGTTATAGGCGACTAAAGTGCTTGTACCTACTGTGTGCAGGAAACATGGGAAAAAAAGTGTAACAACGTAGTTTTTCATCTGAAGTGCATTTCTTTGTAGTAACGTCTTCGGAACCCTACAGTGAGCATGACCCGACACGCTCTTGGCCGATTTTTTCTTTGTACTATCTTATTTTCTTTGCACCTATATGCCTTTTTTGATGTATAAATTATAATGTTGAATATTATTTAATCTTCTAATAATAAACAGATTATTTATATCCATATATAATATAGACATATTATATGTAAATTACCATAAACAAATACCGATTGTCACCGCACAGAGTCAGACATGATTCTAGTTACATACTATATTTCTCGACGAAATGCAAGAATCGATAGAATATTATTATAATTGAAATGAAATCAAAATCCGTTAAAAAGCGATAACCATCGAACATTTTTTGCTTCGTCTGCTTGTATTTTGTCATTTCTTTTTATTTGTAAAACCATTTAGCTTTATTCTTCCTCGAACAAAAAAGCTTTACTAACGTCAAAAAAAAAGCACAATAAATTTAAGAAAGCAAAAACAGGAAGTACGTGTAAAAGACGCCAAAATGGACTGAATACGCAATGTGTCATACTCAATTCTCTGTGATGTAATAATTCGCCATATTGAATTTTACTACCTACCAGCGTTCGCTATGAGGTATAAATATAATAAGTATAAAATAGCCATAAATATTTATTCATAGAATATTTATATGAAACTCATGGCTATATGAAATTGGTAAATCTCTCATTTTATATTACGAATTCAACCAAAAAAAGGCGCAAGAGGCGTTCGCAATAAAGTGAGAATGAAGTACAAACTCTCTGGAACCAAAAAAAGGAAATGCTAGCTGGTGAAGCTGGTATATTGATTGGACTTTAAAAAAGGACATAATTGAAAAGTCTTTTGTTTTTTAAAAACGGAAGTCTTATTTGCAGTCTGTCGTAGTGTGTTGTTGAAGATGGAAATAATTGAATTGCGCGCTGTTAATAAGTGCTTGAAAAATTTCACTACGGAACGCGTTAATCAAGACTTATGATAGGATACTGTAGGAGCAAATTCTCCATCTTATTCTAGAGTTGCCCGTTGGTGCGCCGAATTTAAACGTGGAAGAACATCCACCAAAGATGATCCTCGCTCGGGTCGCCCAACAACGTCAGTGACCAAAGAAATGGTCGAAAAAAATATTTTAGCAGATCTTCGTGTCTCGTTAAGTTTTAAGAAAAAACAAAGATTTCGACTGGTAGTGTGCATAGCATTTTACACGAACGTTTGGAGATGGAAGAAGTATTTTCGCGCTGGGTCCCCAGAATGCTTACGGGTGAGCAAGAACAAACCACGTTGAAGATTTGTCTAGTTCCTATGGAACTATTGCAACAAGATCCCGATACTTTTTTGGCTCGATTTACAACCATGTAGAAACGTGGCTTCATCGTTACGATCCAGAAACAAAAGTCATAGATAGACTGTGATGTGACTTGGAAAAGATCACCACCTCCGAACCCTAAGAAACTTAAAACGAATCGTTTCCGCCGGAAAGATTATGGGCTCCCTTTTCTGGGATAACAAAAGGGTGATCATGACAATATCTAGATCCTGAAGCTACTGTTACGGGCTCTTTGTGTGCAGAATAGGTAAAAAAAGTCTCTTAACTAAATTCGAAAGAAACGGCGAAGTACACTAGCAAGAATTATTTCGTTCCGTCAATATAATGCATCGGCTCACAGGTCCGCCGTTGCTATGGCTGAAATTCGACATGCTGGCTTCGAAATACTTGGGAATCCTCCAGATTGATTTCTATCGATTTTCAAGGTTAAAGGAGTATCTGAAAGGCAGAGATTGGAAGATGGTGAAGCAGTAACAGTTGCAGTATAGAAATTTTTAGGTGCTCGAGAGGAGGATTTTTAAGGAAGAAATTTTTGGTTTAGAAAAAAGATACGCCAAATGTATAACGTTGAAAGGGGACTGACTATGTCAAAAAATTAAATAACATTTCATAAAAGTTACCGTCAACGTACTCATTCCCACGTTTTATTGAGCGCCCCTCGTATTAATGAGAATAATTTCGTCGCTGTGTGGTAAATTTACGATCCTAATATGCTTTTTGAAAATCGTAATAATACGGACGGTACATATTTTTTGCCGACTGTACGTCCGCCCACATCTCCCCTCCACACGACCTCATAACGCCTGACGCGCCGGGAATCGTGCGTTACGCCGATATATCGCTGCGATATTGCCATACTCTATTACAGACATAAATATACATATATTCCCAACTCTATGGTTATTTACTGTGCTCCTTGGGAAGAAAACCAAAAGAAAAGAAAATATTAGCTTATGACGTCATTAATTCAAGCATCTGAATACATGAGATGACTTTGGATCCGTCTTTCCTTGAGTTTGACCCATAGTGTAAATACAGCTGTTGACGTGACCAAAATGGAGGAATAACGATTATTTAAATCTTGTTATTGTAATTAGATATCATATATCAATTATTTCATTACTTAGTAAACATATTAAGATATTAGTTCCACGTATTAAGCATGTTACAAAAAAAAAGACAAAAGTTTCATTGAGACTTACATTGATATCTTAGTAATAATTTAAATTATTATCAAGGATTAAAAAAGAATTGCGTATCGCTCAAATCATCACTACATATTATGAACTTTATAAACCGACACCTACAGCAGTCTTTCAATTACGGATCCGGGTCGCACTTGACCATCTTTCATAAGTGTTTTTATTTCTTCCGCTCGTCGTAAATTTTCTTCGGCATTAAATTAAATACTTTACGAGCGACGAGAGCGGCCAAGATACACAAGTACACAGGCGGACTGGATTTTATAAATATGTGTTACATAGTCTTTTATAAATACTAGCTATCTTTGAGCCATCTCCCGGACGGTTGGGAAGACTTGGGACGGGTGAAGGGGCGATAGGTAAAGATAAGGAAAAGAAAAGAAAGAAACTGCTAGAAGTTCTTAGCACAGAAACTTCAAAAAAGTTTGATAAGCCCAAAAGTGCTCGCCTTGACGTGTTTTCAACAGGAAAAATACGTATATGGACGAATAAAAAATGAACAAAGTGGGATTTTTGGTCGGTCATAATAACTACATAAACTAAAAATAAATAAGTTTGGTAGATACGGTACAAAATTAGATATCACTTATCGATATTTTTAAATTTTTTTTTTAATATGATACCACTAGTAATAAAACATAATGGAAACACAAATGAAACACTGTTGTCATTATAAAATTATTGAATCGTATATATTATATACAGGATAGATTTTATCTGGCTTCTTTTCATAAATATTTATAATCTTCTGTTTTAGAACAACTTTACCAAAGTAACTATAAAAAAAATATGTCATTAAAAATATATTTATAAATAATATAGACACGATCCTAATAAATGCTCGGGCAGACTGCAAGCGCAGGCGCGATCGGGTGGCTGGCCGCGCGGCGCGCTGCGGCGCAGTACCTACACGTCAGCTGTTCTAGGGTTGTCAGTACGACATTTCTATGTAGATGTTCTACGCTATTCCTCCATTCCAGAAACAGCTACTTTAATGACTATGGTTGCTTTGGCATAATTATTTTACAAGAGGAAGAGATTGCGAATATTTGGGAAACAACGCATGATAAAATGTGATTCAAATTTGATTATCAGAAATGAACAAGAACTAGATCAGCTATATTCACGGTGAACTAAATATAACAAGCATCGCAAACGTAAGATTTTACAGACAATATACAGATAGACCATCGAATGTTATTAGAAAGGTGATTCGCGGACAACCCGTCGAACGAGTTACGAGTTGCAATTTTTCTTTAGGTGCAAACCGTTGTCATTAAGATTTTCTATACCTCCGTACGTTAGGAATCGAAGATCCATAAAATTAAAACGATCGATCCCGTAGTCCATCCCTGAAACTTTCTGCTGATATTTGTCTCTGGCTGGTTTTTGATCTCCTCGAGTTATAAATATTGTCTATGAATTGTAGAGGTCAAAAATTTACAAAACGGTTGAAGCTTCAGGTCATCCCTGAAACTTCTTACAACTTCCGGGCTCAATGTGATAAAAATACAGGAACAGTAAATTATTGAGCTCATCATGCTCAAAAGATCGATTTTATTGTCCTTTTAAGCTCTCCGAGCTCAAAAATATAGTTCTAATACGTTTTGAGCGCTTTTAATTCAGAAATCTATATGTATGGAAAAACCACTTTTTTAATTTTTTTAACTATAATATCTTTGGAACACGTTTGGTTTTGATCTCCTCTATGCCATCTAAAGCAGTTTTTTAAACAGAAAATGACCCACTACCAAACATCAATGCATCAAGAATTTTATACGTTATTTTAAAAAAGTCAAATTTTTCGTTGACGATATTTCTCGAACGAACCCATAGATATCGATACAGTTTGTAACAATCGACGTCGTTTTTTAAGCAGAAAAGGTAGTCAGATTTTAGAATATTCTAAAAACACACCTTTGGAAAATCTTTTTAACACACACCTAAACACGCAAAAATACATACATATATCGACATTATCCATGAAATGGTCAAAACAGATTTTTAAGAGCATAAAACTCGAAAATCGGGCTGAAAATAGTATTTCTCCAATTTTCGTAGCGGGGAGTTAAAAAGCGCAGTTTTTAAATATTTCGACAGCCTATGTCTTTCGAACGTTTAATTCAATTTAAATCCGCTTTATAACGCAGTTTTTTCATGAAGAATTTCACTAGTTGTTCTGAAAAAAATCTCTTTTTTCCAGTAGTTCGTTAAGGATAGTTCTCGAATGAATCAACCGATTCTGATGCAATTTATGACGATTAACGTCGTCTATTAAGAAAAAGGGCTGATTAGATTTTTTTCAATTAAGGCTAGAGAAGTTAAAAAAGTATTTAAAAAAAAATTGTAAGGTTTTCTGCAATAATATCTCGTAAACAAATTAACCGATTCTAATGAATTTAAGAGCGATAGAGTTTGTTTGTTAAGAAAGTAACTGGATAGATTTAAGAACTTTTAGAAATAAATTAAAAACTTTTTGAAAATATTTCTCCATTCATATCTCTTGAAGAAATGAACCAATTTTGATGTATTTAGCAACGAATAACATTGTTTTTAAGAAGATTTTGAAATTTGTCAGTAGAGCAGTTTACAAGATATTGCAAAAAAACATTTGAAAATCCTCCAACAATATCTCTTGAACAAATCAATAAATTTTTATGCAATTCACGGTAGTTGATACATCTATTCGATCAAAAGAGCTAATTAGATTTTGTTATTTATCTTTAGAGTAGTCTGAAAGTTATTAAAAAAAAATTCACAAAAACTCTAGTTTAAGATTCCTCAAAATTTAGCGGGTGAAATCGGTTCAAATTTTCAGAAAATTTAAGTTGAGTAGACTTTTTTACAATGCAAACTGCGTTTCGATTTGTTAATCTGTTAAAAAATTATGAAAGGCTTACATACTGTATGTATGTAAGCCTTTCATAAGCGTACGCACGCAAGCAAGCACGCACGCACATATAAACCTACAGACATACACATCATTCGGGAATTGGTCGAAATAGATTCTTAGGACCCTAAAACATCAAGTTCTGGAGAAAATTCGATTTTCCGAAAATCGAGGTGCAAACAGTAACGTTCCAATTTTACGAAAATTTTCAATTTTTATAACCGAAAGTTAAAAAACCAATGCAATCAAATTTGATAACAATAATCAGACTGATTAGCGCTAACAGCAAAATTATTTTTTTAAATTTTCTCAATGGTTAAACGCATTTAGACTGATTGAAAAATTCTAAAATTTTATGAGGGCGAATATTATGTATGATAGTTTTGTTCATTGATCGCGATTCGACAACATTCATAGCCTGAGAACTTAAGAAAAACATACATTTGAATTTGGACGTCTCGAAAATTCTTTTTCTACTCTCGCCCATTCGCTCGTTGTATGTCTGAGACGACAAACTCTTATTTGTACTTACAATGGCATACAGTGCAGTACCGTTGTAATTAAATAGATTCAATAGAATAACAGTAAATCACAAATTCCAAACCCTCATTTACTGATATGTGACAAAATTTAAGTTTTCGATTCTACGTCGTCGAAGTTGGGGGAAAAAAAAAACGAAACGTGTCCAAAATTTTTTTATTGATAAGACCAAAACTCGTCGTTCTGGCTAAAGGTTGCACGAATACCGGCTGGCTCTACACTCCCGTCACTCCTAATCCAAGCTAGAACCTACACTCCTCCATATAATTACGCTCCCTTCGGTGTATCGGGACTTGTCCCTTTCAGTCATTGCGACTGGCTGAAGGTTGAGCGATGAAGATGATGATGATGAACACACAGACGCCTTGTTACGTTTCTGGCCAAAGGTTGCACGAATACCGGCTGGCTCTACACCCCGTCACCTCTAATCCAAGCTAGAACCTACACTCCTCCATATAATTACGCTCCTTTCGGTGTATCGGGACTTGTCCTTTCAGTCATTGTGACCTTGAAGGTTGAGCGATGAAGATGATGATGATGAACACACAGACGCCTTGTTTCTGGCTAAAGGTTGCACGAATACCGGCTGGCTCTACACTCCGTCACCCTAATCCAAGCTAGAACCTACACTCCCAAATAATTACGCCCTTCGGTGTATCGGGACTTGTCCCTTTCAGTCATTGCGACTGGCTGAAGGTTGAGCGATGAAGATGATGATGATGAACACACAGACGCCTTGTTACGTTTCTGGCTAAAGGTTGCACGAATACCGGCTGGCTCTACACTCCCGTCACTCCTAATCCAAGCTAGAACCTACACTCCTCCATATAATTACGCTCCCTTCGGTGTATCGGGACTTGTCCCTTTCAGTCATTGCGACTGGCTGAAGGTTGAGCGATGAAGATGATGATGATGATGATGAACACACAGACGCCTTGTTACGTTTCTGGCTAAAGGTTGCACGAATACCGGCTGGCTCTACACTCCGTCACTCCTAATCCAAGCTAGAACCTACACTCTCCATATAATTACGCTCCCTTCGGTGTATCGGGACTTGTCCCTTTCAGTCATTGCGACTGGCTGAAGGTTGAGCGAAGATGATGATGATGATGATGAACACACAGACGCCTTGTTACGTTTCTGGCTAAAGGTTGCACGAATACCGGCTGGCTCTACACTCCCGTCACTCCTAATCCAAGCTAGAACCTACACTCCTCCATATAATTACGCTCCCTTCGGTGTATCGGGACTTGTCCCTTTCAGTCATTGCGACTGGCTGAAGGTTGAGCGATGAAGATGATGATGATGATGATGAACACACAGACGCCTTGTTACGTTTCTGGCTAAAGGTTGCACGAATACCGGCTGGCTCTACACTCCCGTCACTCCTAATCCAAGCTAGAACCTACACTCCTCCATATAATTACGCTCCCTTCGGTGTATCGGGACTTGTCCCTTTCAGTCATTGCGACTGGCTGAAGGTTGAGCGATGAAGATGATGATGATGAACACACAGACGCCTTGTTACGTTTCTGGCTAAAGGTTGCACGAATACCGGCTGGCTCTACACTCCCGTCAATCCAAGCTAGAACCTACACTCCTCCATATAATTACGCTCCTTCGGTGTATCGGGACTTGTCCCTTTCAGTCATTGCGACTGGCTGAAGGTTGAGCGATGATAATGATGATGATGATGATGAAGTTCACAAAACTTTATCTTTTTGGCTAAAGGTTGCACGAATACCGGCTAGCTCTACACTCCCGTCACTCCTAATCCAAGCTAGAACCTACACCTCCATATAATTACGCTCCTTCGGTGTATCGGGACTTGTCCTTTCAGTCATTGCGACTGGCTGAAGGTTGAGTGATGAAGATGATGATGATGATGATGAACACACAGACGCCTTGTTACTGGCTTAAAGGTTGCACGAATACCGGCTGGCTCTACACTCCGTCACACCCTAATCCAAGCTAGAACCTACACTCCTCCATATAATTACGCTCCTTCGGTGTATCGGGACTTGTCCCTTTCAGTCATTGCGACTGGCTGAAGGTTGAGCGATGAAGATGATGATGATGATGAACACACAGACGCCTTGTTACGTTTCTGGCTAAAGGTTGCACGAATACCGGCTGGCTCTACACTCCCGTCACCCTAATCCAAGCTAGAACCTACACTCCTCCATATAATTACGCTCCTTCGGTGTATCGGGACTTGTCCTTTCAGTCATGCGACTGGCTGAAGGTTGAGCGATGAAGATGATGATGATGAACACACAGACGCCTTGTTACGTTTCTGGCTAAAGGTTGCACGAATACCGGCTGGCTCTACACTCCCGTCACTCCTAATCCAAGCTAGAACCTACACTCCTCCATATAATTACGCTCCCTTCGTGTATCGGGACTTGTCCCTTTCAGTCATTGCGACTGGCTGAAGGTTGAGCGATGATGATGATGATGATGATGATAAGACCACAACTCGTCGATAGTTAGTAAACAAAAAAAAGGAGAAAATAAATTAACAGACAGAGCAAAAAAAGAACTATTTTATTTTTGTAAGATGAACATGTCCAGTTTCTTACTTCAAATAAAAAAAAATATGTGAAACTTTTCCACCTATTCCTAAATACAACAATCAATAACGCGTTTATACTTTATTGAATCAAGAATATACCTGTACATAAATAGTTAAGTACGCTCTTAGTATTTTCCAACAACGAGATGTCTAGAATCCTTAAAAGTTACCGAGTGAGGGTCAAAAAGTTATTTGTTGGACGTAAAATATTAATTACAGTTAGCTAATAAAGTTTGGATCTCTACGAGAAAACACTTAATTTGTTATAGTATAATATTAAACAACATTATGAAAGAAGTAAAAGTAGAATCAAAAATAAAACGTGGGAAACATTCATAAAAAAAATAGACGCTTGGCACGAAACGTACGTAGAAATTAACATTGTAACGTTTAGGGGACTAAGATAATTATAAAATTAACACTTGTTTAGGCGTTCAATATCTGTCAATCCTCTCGAATCAATAATCAATCATTTGGATAGAGGTTCGTAGTGGAGAGGCAGATTCGAGGGTCAGCGGTGGGTTGCATGCTGCATGTTAATGCATGTCGCAGGCATGCGTCTATTATGAATTTCCGCGAATTAACACCTCACATAATAGTTACATTATATTATAATATTATAAATGTAAAGACTAATGTTTATTATTACAAATCGCTGATTTTTTAAAAAAAGGACAATTTTAACAAGTCAAATTCTGTCTATGGTATTACAACATAGTCTCTTTGCTATTGTATACGAATAGATCATAGGCAAAAGCAATGGACCCGATGTTTTCCTTAATGGCTTTTATAGGTCTTTTCAAAGAAATTTGCAAACGATGTAATTCTTTTTCCTTTTAATAATCACAAGATCAAGGAATAATACAGCCGTTCGTTATTTCTAGCCCTGTCGTTGTCAAACACTCGGTCGTTTGTCTGGAGGGGTGCGGTTGGGCGATATCGTGATAAAGGTTGATTCTGACTCAAGGGGGGGTTTCAACCCAAGTTTTTCAAACTATAACGAGCAAACAATCGCCAGCACTGTTGCGATAACTGTTTACTTTGTCCTTCAAGCAACGATAGCATAATGACCCCCTTACGTTTGGAGAATACATAGCTACATTTATTTACGGAACTTCCAATTTTCTATAGTTTTTGTATATCCATTTCTTGAATTGTTTTTTGGTGATATTATATTGATATCACCAAAGAATAACGTGATATTATAACCAGCTGTTGTTCTTCTATGTTGAACTTGTTCACGGCACTCGCGTGAGGGTTATGTTGTAGTAAAACAACCTCATTTCAGGTTGAATATTAAGCTTTGCATGTTGGTATGGCTGGTGACGGGTCGTCAATAACGTCCAAGACAGACTGTTTAACGTGATCTCTGAAGCAAACAGCAAATTCAATCAGATGATCGATCCAATTGTAATTGAGGTATCAATCTGTTACCTTCAACTTTAAAAGGAACGCTTTAGTCGCCCAATCATCAACTCCAGCTCATTTAAATAATATTTTATAGCACTTATCAATTCATTGGTATTTACGTATTTCCATTCAATTAATTTCTAATAATCCAAGTTGGATTTTATGTATTTCACTCATACCGATACACACGAATTCCACCGCTGTCTAATAAGTCACACTTTTGTTTTTCTTTTCTCATAAGAGTTGCAGAGTAGTGATTGTAAGGGATCTGCAATAGGTAGGGTACAAGTTTGAGCCCTATTACTAGAGGGCAAAGTGATCTTTGCTATCGGATCGGACGCGTACCGGCACCATTTGAATTATGGTGTCCAGGCATGTCGTTATCAATTCATTTCACGTACGAGGGGTGTTTAATAAATTCTCGGTGTAGATATAAAAACAGAGGAATGTGGATATCAATTCTTTATTCATATTTTCAACACAGTCTTCCCTTATTTCAATGCATTTATTGGATATATCAATTATTTATTTTAAGCCTATATAAAAACACTTTTCATTTTGTTTGTCTCAACGTTCGGTAGCAGCTGCCTTCAGTACTTCATCGTCAACGTATCGATACCCTTGAAGATCTTTCTTCAGGTTAGAGGATAGAAAGCAGTCACTGGGTACCAGATTTGGACTATACCGCTGGTGGTCCATGATTCGAAGGCGCAGCGGCATCCTTTCAATCTGAGCGGCGTCAAGTGAAGCATTATCATGCAGAAGCAGCGCATGTTTGACCAAGTTCATCCTCCTTACTCAATGGCTGCTCTTATTTGCCATAGAGTATTGGAATGAATGAACTTCCGTGGTGCTGACACCTTTATGTTAATAATTTATCAATGATATTATTATACTCTAGTAGTCCCAAAAATAGCCTTTAATTTCCAAACTAAAAGAAACGCCTTGAATTTATTGAGATGAGCCACTTCTTTAATATGCCAATGCATCGATTCTTGATTACTCTCACGGTCATGGGCTCATATTTCATCTCCAGGGATAATTCTTCTGATATCTGAGTCTACGTTTGCTCAGTATAACTAAATAAACTATGAAAAGCATTCCACGCGAGCCTGCTTCTGACGCGGCGTCAACATTTACGAAACTCTTTCTTTATTAATCGACTTTTCTAAAATAATTTTCTCCACATTCACTAAGATTTCCTATAAATGTACGTCTACTGACCGTTTACAGGAGGGTCGACTTTGTTACTCTGTCTCATACCTTTAAATTCTTTATTTACTTCAGAATAGTAAATACTTTTCTTTTAATTGTTTACTATTCGATATTTATTAATATCGTAGCCATTCTAAAAAATATCCAAAATTAGTAAAGAGGTCATCGAGTCCTCATACGGACAGGTCGCGCATAGAGTGTCAAGTGAAAAGCAATACAGCGGTTAAGAACTCGAGAGAATGCTGTATCTTCGATTACGTCATTTCCTTTCCCATCCATCTCAAGAAATTCAAGGTCTTTCCTTCAATTTGGAAGCTCGTGGCCGCCATATTTTAGATATACTTGAGGATATTGTTGATGGATTATGAAGACAAAGGAGTCGGTCATGTCATTTCCAACCGTCTCTGATGAAGAACATGTCTCAGGTTGAAACTTCTTAAACCGGTTGTAAAGGACGACATGAGTTAAAAAAATATATATATATATATATAATTCACATGTTCGTTCGTTCAAAATCATGTTTTTCTATGCTTATTAAAATTTCATCTCCAATTTCGATAGCGTACTTGTACTGTCAAACCGAGCTACTGCATCGATTGAAAAAATTCTTCAACTCGTAAAAAGTTACATTATACGGGAGCGATATGGCTTATAATTTATTTTCATTTGCCCCGGCCTCGTCGAAGAAGGGATCGAAATTAAAAGCGAGATCGGGATTAGAATCGAGGGCGTGATTAGAATCGGAATCGGCGAAATCAGTATCGACAGCAAGATCGATCGACGTAAAAGATGAAGGAGTATGTTTAACGCGCGGGCGAGCGAAACCGCGAACGCAGAGCTAGTCTATAATGAGCTTGCAGCGAACCGCGAGGAATATCGGACGTAAAATTGTCCAATGTCGTTGCTTCTTCACTCATGTTCAAGTGTCCCGTACAACTTTCACATCGCTGCCATATTGAAAAAACATATGAGATATTCACGGAAAGTATTACAATAAATTGCCTTGCATTTCCATATTCAATATGTTTTATTTAATTTTTTTCTTATGAACGTTTTTGGATAAGGGCCAATTCTAAAACCGGCGACTTATACGCAGCATTGAATGGGCTTTACATAATTTTATTAATTGCATATATTCGAGGAAGATACCTAAAATCAGCTAAGAAACCGTATAAAAATCTACTTATATGTACAAGCATTTAATTCCATTAACCACTTAGCGTTCCTATGTGTAGTCTTAACACTCGAGACGTTAAAAAAACCGGTCAAGTGCGTGTCGGCCCATGTACAATGTAGGGTTTAATAGTTTTCCGTCACAATATGCGGACTTAGAAGGGTCCGTTTCTTTGGTACTATGCATCTATTGATTGAGTTCACGGTTTAAGGGCTAATAACGTATAGAAACGGACCCGCATAGGGCGTGAGTGGATGTTATGATTTTATATTACTGCAATTTTATGTGGTTCATAAACTTATGTTTACACCGATATTACACAACCAACAAGGTCATCTAAGGAAGCAGACGGAGGAAGGTAATTGAACCTGACAAAAATTGGCACTTCACTAAAAAAAAGCTTAATATTTAGCAAACGGATCCCCTATATCGAAAAATGGTTTTTCTGCAACGTTTTTGAATGAGCTATCCAACGAAAAAAAATTATTCTCACTTTATATGTAGGGGAGATCCTAACCAAAAAATTTTTTTTCAAAATTTTATTCTACCATTTTGTCGGCGTCATTGATATCTAAACATATACGAAATTGCACTTTTATTGAACTTAGAGTTTGAAATACGCCGCGGACAGACGGATGGACGTGGCGAAACTGTACGAGTCCCTTGTTGACTACGGAACCCTAAAAATAGCAGGAGTAAATGGGCCACGGCGATATGTTTGAAAATCGATATCACGAAGCAATATGGTGACCGATCTGGGCTAGTCGTCGATGGAAATGAAAATTCTCACACTTGTCGGATGTCTTGGGAAAATCTCTCAGTTTCTCTTTAAAGATAAAATTTGATAAATTGATAGAAATAATTTCATTAAAATCCGTCCAGCAGTTTTGTGTTCAGAATAACTTCAACTGAGACAAAACAGGTTAACGATCCAAATTAAACATAATTTCTTAGTTTGTATATGAGAAAGCACGCGGGAGTAATTTTCCGATAATAGTGCCTGCGAAAAAAAAAAAAAAAAACGAAAAATTCTATTTTCCACACTTTAACGTTTACTAGCAAAAGTAAAATGAAGTAACGGTAATCGTTAAATAAACATGATAAAACTGTATATATGGAAAGATTGGTAAAAAAAATATTAACACACAAAAAAAATAATATCATTGCAATAAGCAATAATTACAATAAAACAATAATTATATTACAATTACATTACATTTATTTTCGTGGAACAGCCATAAATCTATCTCGTCTGTGCCATTAAAAAAAAAAACGAAACTGTGAAACATTTGAAGAATTAATTTTTTTTTTAATTCAATCTATTTCAATTAAAAACCTTTTGGCGTTCCGTAACGAGAAGAAAAATCCGGGAGCTCAACGCACCGAGTTTAATACAATATAAAAGCGCGGATTTACTCGACTGCCACAATCAATCGCGCCGGGGACGAGAACGGATGCATGGAGATCCATCGGGTTGGATCAGGGCAGTCCTTGGGCTGTACGTCTTGCTAATGCCGTTCCGCGCAAAAAGAAGACGGTGAAATGTAATTGAGCGATTTTTCACATTTTAATCCGGTTGGATTGTTCCACCGGTTTGACGAGTTCATGTATTGTTGGTATCATTGAACTTTTTTATATAGGAAGTAGATGTATGAGGTCGGGGAACAATCATGTTTTCAGAAATTTCAGAGATTGTCGAAGTTCTGGAACAATATGAAATATGAAGGGTTCTTTTTCCGTTTGAGGTATGGGACCCTAAAATTGATTACTTCTACTCTGTAACGAAATGTAAATTATTAGCTGGAAGCGCCTACACAATGAATTGTCATTTATTATATTATCACATGTTGAATTATTGCGCTATTATTACATATTATATTGAACAATATTATAATCAATTACTTAAAAATTAACACACCAATCTGAAGTATAAAGGTAGTACGTATAGATCAATAGCAGTTCGGTGGTTACGAGCATCGCCTTCGGACTAGACGGTATCAGTTGCGATCCTGATCAAGGACGAATCGACCGATGGCTTTCGAATTCAAAACCAATCAAACGCCTCGCTCCGTGCCTCTGTGAACTTTAAGCCGCCGGTCGCGGACGTCGCCACCGCGCCGGTGACGACGGTCGTTACGACGCTCCACCCACGGGGCCGTGGATGGCGTAAAGTGCGAGCCCTTCGGTTAGAGGTAAAAAGATCGCGGTAAGGTACACCCCAACGGTGGGGTAAACATTACCCGACATGACGATCTCGGTCAAATTCGGTCGCGGAATCGATATCGTAATCGTTATCAGGCGTTCCGAGCGAAATATTATGAAACGGCGACGTGTGCGAGTGGCGACGGCGGCGCTTAAATACGTACTACATGTATAAAGATTGACGAGTGAACGTCGAAGCGAACTCCTACCGGACCGGCGATGTAATCGAAACTATGAAAATCTAACGTCCGATAAATTAGGACACGCGAAAAAAGATTTAACTGGAATACGGCAACCGGAAACCTATGAAACATTGTGTAACATCATCTCTGGTTACTTATACGTTTTAAAGTTTGTCAGAGTTATTTCTTGCAAAAGTTGAACTTGTAAATTGCAATAAAAATGCGTGACAAGGATGGGAAATTTCCATGAAACAAACATGGAAAATTTAGACGAAAGAAAATTGTCACATTCTTCAAATCGAAATACGTTAGCCACCACCACGATTAGCGGCAGGTAAATTTTATTATTTATAACCATTTCTTTTCAACTTTTTTGCCTTCGCGTGTCCGAATAATTGCTTAAATAAACATTTAACAATTAAATTTTTCCATTACTTGTGCAGAATTACGGAATGTTTAGATACAGTTAAATCAAAAAAGATATAGTTAATAAAACACCGATTGATGCATAATCGAAGCAGGAATTGCGTCCCGTTAAGAAATGAAAGTGACTTCATTGAAGTCGAAAACTGCTGGAAATGAACGTCACTCCATGAAAAAATAAAAAAAAATAGAAATGTGTATATTTATTGGAATTATAATATCATCTTTAAATAATGGGGCAACTGGCCCACTTTTATGTGTTTTTATTTTATGGCTTATATTGTATCCATTGTTTAGAGGCCATAACAATAAATAAATCAAATAGATCGCCAAAAGTACACTTTCTTTTTTTACGTGAAATCTAGACTTTTCTTAATGATTTACTTAAATATTTTACAACAAGCAAAAGTTATGAAATTATTTGACAGGTTAATTTCTCGTATTAAAATAATAATAACAATAATACCTAAATCATTTTCACTTAGTTTTACAAATACAAAATGCGACTCACTGCCGCAAAAGGCATTGCTTGCTGCGTTACGCAAAGATCAGGGCTATACCAGTTATCGAACATTAATCCTAGTACAGTAATATTACCACACCTATCTACTTAAAGTAATAATAAGTAATATATTGTATGCGATTGTGTCTGTGCGATCGTGTGTTTGAATGCGCATATTAGCATGTATAATGAGTGCATGCGCACGTCTAATACTCATCGCTGCGTATTATCATCGAAGCAGTTAGCATTTAAAATACGTCTCTTTGATGCACGTGTAAGATTAAATTTTTAGTTTTGCAAGATTCAAGTTACAGTTTAATAAAAATTCCATTAAGTATTTGGATACTTTTGAGTTATGTAATCCGATTCCTATAAGACACCTCGATGCTTGTCGTATTATTGCAATTTCCAATGATTTAGCATTCTTTATAGATTATTTTTATAGGATTAATAGAAGATTCGATGATCATTGTCACCCATGGACATCCACAACCGCTGAGGTTAGTAGTGCGTTGCCGGTAAAAGGTTTCTGTGTGTGTTTAAATAAGTTTTTTTAAGTTCAGCATTTGTTGAATAGGTACGTCATCGATATCAATGTTAAATTATCAGGTTGTAACAATTATCTATTGGACTCGAGTTTCCCTCGTTGCCTGGTGTTAAAGGCAAACGAGGGAGCGTTTGCCTTTATCGCCACGCTGGTAACTTAAGTGTGTGGTGGTCGGTTAATAATTTAATACGTTATTCTTAAAGGACAAAGTTAAACACACTTAATGCCTACGCAAAACACATTACTTTGACAGAATTTAATATTGATTGACATATTTCCTGGGTTACTTAAATGTCTTTACGATATGCAAATACATCGCTAATACAACGAATTGCTATTGTTTAAGTTGCTATGATCAAAGATTGAAGAACACGCTCTGAATACTTCTGCTTGTGATTTCTTTTTGTGATGGAAAAGTTGGATGGGAATTTAATAATCACAAAACCAAAATTATTAATAACCTATGTATGCAGATTTGCACCGTGTGCGCCGGTTTCTATAGGTTTCCAGTCTCGCAATATCTACTGGGTGCCTAGAATGCTCTAGGAATGTCTATGATAGTATATACCTAGGTACGTAGGCACGTCGTTTGCGATACCTACTTGCGCGTCTCCGTCCGGATGGTAGGTAAGTAGGCTCTAAATGGATTAAACCTTCTTCGAGCACCGCATTATAATATCATTATTGGGATATGAAATTGCACACAATACAACGGTTACGTTATTTTCGTTGTGATTTTTTTTACGAATTTTCATTTGACTTTCAAATTACAAAAACGTATTAGCTATAATTTACATATCTAATGTACATTTTTTTTTTTTTTTTGAAAATCTTAACCAGACTTAGACGACGAAAGAACCTAAAACAGAAATGATGATATATAAAATGTATAAATTATAATTTTAATGGATAATATTATACACCGGGTTATAAAAAGACCAAAACTTTATAAGACAGGCTCGCATTTAATCCGTTTTATTATCCATATTATCCATGCCAAAAGGTTAATGAATAAAAAGTCAAACATTAGTATAATAAAAACAAACCCATTGCATATATTAAAATAAGCGCCACCGAAACATATATGCTTTTCCGATATGGCTAATTAGAAAAAAAACATAAGAGAATGCCAAATATGGCATATATTTCAATATAAGTAGGAAAAACAAGTTTCGTTTCTTACGAGCACGTTTTAAATTTAAAAGACCTAATTAAATGAATTCATAATTTTTCGATTTTTTTTTTTTAAGCGACATCAAACAAGCTCCCCCCTCCGCCGCCCGCGGCGGCGGCCGCTCAAAAGATATACACAAAGAGATGCCTACGTTTTTTTTTTTTACGCGAAACAAAAACCCGGATATACGAACTCCTTTATGCCAATAGACAATACGGCGGGCGACGCTTTGCAACGCGTCGGAAACGCGATACGCTGAAATCGATCCAGTTTTTTCAGGAAGGTACGAAATTGTAATAAATATTTGACGTCAAAAAGAAAAATAACTTCTCGGCTAACGGAGTGCGTTTCGATTGATTGATATTAGAAAATTAAAAGAAAAAATACGAATAAAATCGATGCACTCGCACCCCGAAGCCCTCGTTGTTCTTGCGTGATGCAAGTGAAAAGTTTTAACGCAGCCGACTTGTCGAGCTTCGAAAAACGTTTAGAAACTTACCGCGTCGGAGTCGGACGCCGCCGCCGACGGTCCCTCGGCGGGGAAATGGTAAGGGAAAAAAATAAAAATAAATAAATAGATAAATACACAAAAATCACATACGACGCGGGCACACGGATGCGTCCAAAAACGTATCTTATCCAAAGGCAGGCCGGTCCACGGCGACGGCCCCGAAACACGTCCTACACCGACTCCGCGCGCCGACTGACTGATCTAATTTCAAACGTGCGACTGTGAAAGTGACGTAATGGCGCCGCCATATTGCCCTCCCTCCCGCGCGCCGCGCCGGACCCCGGAGCCGCGCCTTCGTGCCTTCCCTCCCTGCCGCGCCGTCCTCCCCCGCCTTCCTCCCCTCATAAACACCCTCCCATGAACCGCGCCTAGTTCCGTCGGGAAAATGCATTAATCCGTTTACGTTTTATTAATGAATAGAATAGTGTAGATATGGCGTTTTTTTTTAATTCCGCTGGATTTTTGGAACTTATTTATTTTGCAACACTGAATAATTCTGTGCGTTTGAGCGCGGAATGTTTATGTATGATATTTCAAATTAAAACACACAGAAATACTTATCAGATGTCACTGAAAAATGTTGTTACTGAAAAATTAATCTTGCGAATTTAATAGCTTATATTTTTTTCAGGTAGAGCTTTATTTAAAGCGACAGCGAAGACTCGCTTCAGTTTAGTCCCGCTCGTGGGAAAATTCGTTTAAGGTCTCTAAATTTAATTTTTATCGCTTTGCAACAACCGGGGGCTCTCCGGGATATAAATAATCTTCTATAACTCATTTTACATTCTTCTTTTTTATTCCAACGTTTTCCTTCTGTATTCATTTTCTGCAGCACTAAGCTGTACGTTTAAGAAGCGAGCGTTGTGAGTTAGAACACAATCTAGAATCGTTTGTGGATACTTAACTTTTTAAATGCGCGACGGAGTCCGTCGATAGAACGCGCACGGGATATAAATGTTCCGCACATGTGCAGTTCATATAGAGATGGCGCTGACGTCGCTTATATGTTTGGATCACAGTACGTAATTATAGATTTACAAGAGTAATTGCGAGTGTTTTCTTCTGGTAGACGAATCAAAATACGTAAAATAACTTGTAACATAGTACAGTATATACTTTTATAGTGTTTATCAAAAGCAAATACGTGAAAAATGTGCCTAAAGTTTCCTTTGTCGATTTTGACGTATAAAATGGCGGTTATGATTTTAGTTTACCTGTTGATTTCTATATATTATTTAAACAATTTATTACATTTTAATAATTTGTAGTTTTGAATTGTCATAAGTGTTTTATCTTAGTTTAATTTTATTGTGATATTACTGCATATTTATAAAAATAAAGTGTTGAATTTGGCCAAGAGCGAATCGATCATATTGCTGTTTGCAGTGATAGCTGGAAAGAAATTCCGTGTATTTCTTGATGAAACCACACATACAGAAAATAAATAATAACTTTATTCCTAGTTTTTCCTTTTTTGCGACTTCTGGTCGGTTGGCGCGCACTATATTAACAGGTTTATAACGGTCGGCAAGCGTAATGTATGCGAGCCATAAGCGATTTGCGTGGTCATGTTTTGTTCATTTTTAACTAAAATTATGTAATTATACTATCTTATATGTAAATTTATCAAACCTATAATAACGTTACGACAGAATTGTCTAACTTTAGTAAAGGAATAGCGTTTTTATCGAATTAACTTGCAGTGAAAATTAATGTATGTGATTCTAGTTGGCTTGTACAACATTCCTATTATATTCCCGTCAAAATATAAAGTCTGTAACAATGTGAGTATTTCATGTGCATTAAGAATCTAATTGTAAATCTAAAAAAAACATACAGTAAAATGATAAAGTTCAGCATTTCAGTACATTTTATAGCTTTCCAGGGGATAATTGAAAACAGTTGTGCGTGCAAGAGGAGGGGGTACTTTTATAATCGCACCCTCAAAGGGTTAAGAACAGAAAAAAGTACTTTTATTGAGCTTCACGTATAACATTGAGCTTGTTGGTAATATAATGTAACTACAGAATCATATTGTTTATTTTTTATCTATACATGTACATAATATCATTATATGAATATATATAATCAGTTGATAATAAATGAACCTATTGCCATGAGGCTTTGACCATTCGACGCGGAAACGTTTATGGATAGTTTTGGGGCTAGTAGTTTTTTAAATTCCCTATACCTTTCATACGTTGCTTTTTATTTGAACGAAGTTCCTCAACGGGGCTTGCGGTTAGGGTTGCCGACTTTTATTAGAAGTGATGGAGAAAGATTATCTGATTTAAAAGGAGGTAAATAAAAGAGTAGGGACCTATGAAAAGGACTCAATTTAATTTTTTAAAATGGTATTATTTGTTACTTTTTACATATACACGTAACAACACAACGCAAAACAAAAAGCAAGAGTATTTAGGGTACTCTACTAGCGTCGTAGATTATAGAGTACGTGTACATGATATAGAGTATAATTTTAAAGTACAGTTGGCAACCCTACGTGCGGTAGAATGAATGATGAAAAACGTAACATAACAAAAAAGCGTTACGCCCCTTCCATGCGTATTTCTTTCTAGAAATTTTTTATTTAACATTTTTTTTATATAATTTATAATTCACTATTTTATATCTAACTTTTAATAAATGAACATTTTCCCCAAGAACATTATGTTCCTATATTATATTAGAACATATTATCCTCCGCGATGGCTCAGTCCTGCTAAAGACCGTCCTCACCAAAGCGATGACAAAGTCCATGACCGATGGCTTAACTTATTCTCCGACACAGAGGGCAAGTTGTTTAATTCGACTCGGGTTAAAAACACCTCGGCCGATACGCCCTTGGTCAGTATCGATAGCTTCTGGTCTGGTTTGAAACCAACACTCTCAGCAACTGAGCTATAATTTAATCTGCTCTTATTCTTGATAATTCGGTCTTTTTGTTTTTCACTGAGATGCTGTCCAAAATCACAACTTTTACGCTATACTTAAGGTGACACATTGATAAACTACTAATATGAAGTGGAGCCTAGTAACCCCGCTTACAGCGCGGTTACTACATATTAAAATACGCGCTTGTTTGCTTAATTTCGAAGGTCGTTGCATATTGAAGTATTTGTATAGATTTATCTGCGTAGAAAATATAGAGACTTAAATCGATCCCTATCTTAAAAAAAATTGGTTGCCTGTAAAGTCGGTATACGGGCGAAAGTTTTACGTGACAACGACTTTGAGTGGTAAAATCATTTTAATGTGAATATTCATTCGTATAGTAGGAAGAAGGATGAAATAATAGTAACAATTTAAAACATTTATTTATACAAAGAATTATATTTAAAACATTAATTTATACAAAGAATCTCGCACTGAATTTCATATTATCAAAATTTTATTTTTACCTTTACACATACATACGTATTTATTGTATATAAATACGTATGTATGTGTAAAGTAATATACATACAATAACTTGCAATACATTTGCGTCTCTGTCTCTCTCGCTCTTAGGCGGGCTAACTGTGCTCGAGTGGAAGGGACGCGTGCCTTTACTTTTATGTCTGTCTCTCTGCCTTAGGCGGGCTAACCATGCCCGAGTGGAGGGACGTGCTCTCACTCGCTCTCATTGTGAGCGCATAACGTGAGCGGAGCGTAACGCAGTTTCTTGAAGTGTCACCCGGCAAACCAATTTATAAGACGTTGTCACGTCAAAAGATATATTTGATATTTTATTTTGTATTATAAACGTTAATAAGCTACGCAAAGGCAACTGCCAAACTAAAGTCAATAACATGAAAAATCGGGTCACCAATGATGACTTTCGCATGTTTTGCATTCTCTGAGACAAATCGAGGTCCCTCCCACCAATATTTCCGATTTGTCACCCTAACGAGGAAGGGCTCTTCAAGTTCTGTCACGGACTTCGTCGAACAGTACCAAGAATGATATCGCCTTTGCGACAACTCAAACAATACTATTTATATTTCAAATAAACATACATATGTCGTTGTTATATTTAACCACGTTAGCTATACAATGGAAAAAGTACTTCATCAAGATTCGTATTGCCTTTATAAACTCGAAGTATACTATTCAACTGTGCAATGGTGATTTCATAATGATAGATACCTCAAATATTTTCTAAACAATAACGATGTCCAGGATATTGATCCTTACTTGCTCTAAATCATGTTTTTCTTTCAATGTTTAATTGATTAGATTTATCGATGTGGTCGATGCAATTCACCCATTTGGATCGGTGGGTTGGTAGGGCCATGGACGATGGTAGGCTGTTCCTATTGGTTCCCAATTGTTACAATGATTATCAACAACAAATAGCATAAACTACAGATGGTACTACATAAACAAAAGAAACAGGTTAATGAAATTACATATTGTCATATGTGTCTTGATATTAATTTTTGGAAATAAACCTAAGCATTTGTCGGAGAAAGTTACCTTATTCTCATGGTAACTTCGAAAGATGCCGAAGCGAAGCTCCTTTACGCAGGTACTAAATTCTTAAACGACGACGTTGTTAAAGATGTCGTAAAGCTTCAAGAATGAGCATGAAAAGCGAGCTCATGAGAATTTCTCAATTTTGGTTCTGTACAAATTTTCCAGTCTTCGCACTACATTAACGAACCACGTGATGAGCGGCGGCAGTTCGTTGGCTAAGAACATCTTCTTCGAGCCGAGAAGGTGTCGATCCCTACCACAAATCCGTTGACCGATGAGTTTCTAACCTAAGCCGAATGAAAGCACCCATTTGGTGCCACGGAAGGGCACGTCAAGCCGTCATCGCGTTGGTGGTGACGGTCGTTAGCCGCCCTCGATCTAGCACGAAGCCAGCGTTGAGGGCTTACCTTCCAAGTTCTTAAATCTGAAATAAAAAAAATACGCAAGGTTTGTACCTCAGCAATAGGGCATTAAAGTTTGTCATTCTCTACGCCTGAGACCGTTGTAATACCCTGGGCGTTGCCGTCTGTGTGTGTCCCCAGAATTAAGTGTCCATTGTCTAGCTTAATTCGAATCTCGGAGGGGCCACCTCGTTTCGAATTAAGGAGTGCAGAATATTTCGAGCTCTGACTCAGCGTAAAACCGTCGAGTTCCTGATAAATTGTAGCGCAACGAACTCTGCTTAACATTTTACCATAGATCAGGTATGGGCAACCTTTGACATGTTGCGGGCCAAACTTTAGTGTGCAAATACGTTCGAGGGCCGCGTTCAAAAGTACTGCATTTTAAAGTACTGTTTTAAACAAGTGTACGTTATTTTTAGCGATATATATGAGACGTGAATTTTTTCAAGATTTTTCTTCTCAATTAACCTTTTTATAGGGCTGTCTCTTTCGTTCATTAAGTTGGCGCTAGAAGAAAAGACCTGTAGATACTTTTACCTGTGACATCCTAAGCATGCTAGGTCAATCTTAACATCGCGAATTACATCAACAGCGTTTGTAGCTCTTCTAAATAAAGACATCACCGACATAATTTGAGCTAAATTTTAATCTTACAGGTAAAGCCGAAAGCGTTATTTGCAAAATTTAATTTTTAAATATGCATTGACATTTAAAAGCTGGTCTTTGATGAGAGCATCACTTGAGAACGGCTAGGTCGATTTGGTAAAATATTTTTTTGAATATTCGTAATATTCCGTATAATGCTATTAGGGAAAGAAAATTTGGAAAAAAATTCCGGAAAATTTTGATAATACGAGCAAAATTTAATGTTTTCTTTTTGTAACGGATTTTTATATGAACTCATGACCGTAACACACAATTCGAACAATGGATATACGTAATTATTTTTTTGTTCAGAATCAAAAACGTGACCTGGATCGAATTTGACGTCATTCTATACAAAATATGAAGGAATCTAAATACATGGAAATGTATGTTTATGAATTTTTGTGCCTCAACCGTTGATCTAATTACGATGAAACTTTTATATGTTGTAGGCACGCCCAAGAAGGTCTCTGAATATAAAAATTAGCATTTGTCCTCGGTTTCATCCGCGTATTTGTATTCCTAATTCGAACTATTGAACCGACTCTAAAAACGCTTTCAATAATAAATAGCTACACTTTTCCTGAGGAAATTAGGCTGCCAACATTTTCTCACGGTTTCATTCATGAATTCATATTCTTAAGACGACTTTAATATTCTTTAATTCTCAAAAGTTACACTATCTCCGAGTAATGTACTTACATTTTATTTTGCATTTGTCCCAGATTTAGTTCGAATTGGAATCGTGATTAATAGCGGAATTGAAATTGGAAGCGGAACGGAGAGCAAAATCGAGCACTGGACCAGAATCAGAATTGAAAACGGGACCGAAATCGAAATTGAAAACAGTACTGGGGTTGAAAACGATTGTGGAGATGGGATTAGAATCAAAAGTGTGACCGGGTACAGAATCGGAAGAGAGACAGGGATTGATATTCTCAAAAATCGATACGAAAAAGCAGGTAATTCAGTCTGTGTCCATGCTGGCGGAGCTGCGGGCATTAACTACCAAGGTAAGCCACCCACATATACGGACAGAACAATGTCTACTGGATCAGCTAGTCTATACTAAAACTGATATTACATTTTACACAAACAAAGTTCTTATATTTGTAAATACTGCTAACTTAATTAAAAAAAAAAACATGTAAAGAACATATAAGTAATCAGGCAGATACATAAAAAAAAGTACGTGCGTATATTTTGTACTCTATACAGGGGTCACTCCAAAGTTATTGAGATACAGGAAAACTGTATAAGCAACACCCGCCAGATTCACATACGTTCAAAGAAGGCTCCTTCAGCGACAGTACACGCTGAAATTGCCACAAAATGAAAGCATTGCGCCAGTCGTTTACAGAAATAGAGTTAAAATATACAGTTTAGAGCAGTAGATCTCTTCTTCTGACGTAAAAGAGCGACGACGCATTTTTTTCTAATTAAAAAACAATTAAAAGTCACACGTTGCGAGATCCGGTGAGTAAAGTCGACGTTATAAGACTACAAGGTTATTTTCCTTCAAAAAGTTGACAGTGAGTAGTTGGCAGCGATATGACAGGATGCGTTGTCGTGGTACAATATTAAGTCCCTAATCCTAAGAATCTGGAGAACTTCTGGCAATCGGTCTCGTGTGTGCCAGGCCGCCGGGACAATTTTTTGGTCCTTTAAATTAATAGCTTTTACCAAGACTACACTTTTGAAAAAAAAAAAAACGGCTTAAATAACTTTTTCTATCTTTCTACATAAATATCGGCTTTATAAAGTTTTATGAAAAGACGTGACCAAAAGTGATTACATAGGATGCAAGAAATTGATGAATTCTCTTTGTGACCCAAAGAAAGACTTATTTTCTATTTATTATCACAGTACCCAAGATAGCTTTTAACGAAAATCATGCACTGCAAGTATTAGTAAAGTTCACTTTCAGTTTCGGCCATTGGACGTTCACTGCTGGATTTGAGCCTCCTGTCTATATTTCCGCGATATATGGTCTTGGGACGAACGATAGCCCACGACTCTGACCAGGTCGTCAGTGCACTTGGTGGGAGGCTATCCCGCGCCGAGACGTCCAGTTCACTTTCGTTATTTGAGAGTCCTTCTTCATCAGCGATCAACCGGTTCTACGAAAGATGTGGTCTGCCCGTTGCCACTTCAACTTACTAATTCTTAGATTTATTTTAAGCAATTGAGTCAGTAAAAATCGCGTTCCTCTGCGGATTTCCTCATTTTGAATTTAATATCTCGTAGAAAAACTCTCACCAACGCACGTTCAGTGACACTGAGCTTATTTATGAGAAAGACAATAAGAAACCACATGTAGCATCCGTCACTGGTAACAGGCATTCTTTTGAAACTTATGTCTTGGGCACTAAGGTATATGCATATCTATCCCTTCACAATACTTTAAATCAGATTGAGAGCTTTAGACACGGAGACCTACATGCTGATCTAGTAAGGGTTGAGTCCTGATAACTGTCGTTATCGTCGATGCGATGACACCATCCGAGACCAACGGCTTAACGTCTTTTATGAGATAGATCTCTAATAGATCATTGGCCAATTCACCTATTGTGAGGATCAAACCTAGAATCCCGTTTCGAAAGCAAAGTACTCAATCACTAAACCACCGCAGCCTTCACGCACCGCTGCGCCGGAGGATCCACACAATATTATAAATGTTAAAAACTAATCTGGGCCTGGCTTATTACTAACTTATTTTAAGAGTTAAGAGTGCGGCTTAAAAAAAAAACCTTACATTTTTTTATACTTTTCCAAATCTGCATAAATATCCGAAACTCCGTCGATTTTTCCCGTAATATATGCGAGATCTTCCATGTTCACGAATTAATTTAGCCCGTTCGCCTTGCGGCCCGATGAAGAGGGCGAGACCGTTAAATAAAAAGTTATCGTCAGAATATACTCCTACAGTATCAAGTTTTAGTCAAACTGAGTTCAAGACTTTCACGACAATACCCATAACGGTAACGATAACGCTAGATTTTAACGATACAAAGGTCGCATTATGCAGGATATTTCGTTACTATCGTTACCTGTTTTGACGTGACAACGTCTTATAAATTGGTTTGCCGGGTGACACTTCAAGAAACTGCGTTACGCTCCGCTCACGTTACGTTATGCGCTCACAATGAGAGCGAGTGAGAGGCACGCGTCCCTTCCACTCGGGCATGGTTAGCCCGCCTAAGAGCGAGAGAGACAGACATAAAAAGTGAAAGGCACGCGTCCCTTCCACTCAGATAGGAACAAGTTAAGTTGTAGTAAACGCTGTTTCATTGTACGCAAATGTATTGCAAGTTATTGTATGTATATTTGTATATAAATACGTATGTGTGTGTAAAGGTAAAAATAAAATTTTGTTAATATGAAATTCAGTGCGAGATTCTTTGTATAAATTAATGTTTTAAATATAATTCTTTGTATAAATAAATGTTTTAAATTGTTACTATTATTTCATCCTTCTTCCTACTATACGAATGAATATTCACATTAAAATGATTTTACCACTCAAAGTCGTTGTCACGTAAAACTTTCGCCCGTATACCGACTTTACAGGCAACCAATTTTTTGTTTCAATATTATATGAAACGTTGTAGTTTTTTATGTTCTCGTACCCAAAATGGTCGTCTTGGATGTTTGACTTTAGCCCATATCGGTCCGTCTGTCTGTTGCAGTAGTATTTGCCGTGTAAACACTTTAGCTAACGACTAAAAATTTGACAAGATTGTAAAAATCATTTACTTGCATGTGATCGGTTAAAAAAATTCAAAATATTTGCTTACTAATAGGAAATCGTGAACTGTACCGAGATTATGGTTGAATAATATATCGCTCGATCTCAGAAGTAAAGTAATAAAATCTAAGTAGAACGATAGTAAGTCTATTATTAATGGAATTGAAGTCTATTATTATTACATTATTAATGGAATAACTAATCTTGAGGCATATTTTTAGAGTTTCTTACCCAAAGGGTTCCAATACGACCCTATTACTAAGACTCCGCCGTCTATCAGTATGTCTGTCACAGATCTGGATCTCTTGAACCGTAATAAGTAGAAACTTACAGAGTATGTATTATTATGACCGCTATGACAAGAAATATTATATATAAAATATAATCCTCGTACAAGCAAGGTGCATTTTTTTACATTTCTTTTCTATATTAAAATGTGTTAGTAATTTTAATTAATTATTTTAAAAAATATGCACGTAGTGATTAAAACATTGTAGAGTAATATGAAACTCTTCGTGTGCGCGTACGAATCGTACTTGACCAGTTTTTTTCACTTTTCGGTTCTTAAATTTCAAAATGTTTCATGGTAGCAAATTCGAATGAATGGGCCAGTATTTTGCATGCTAAAGCCTGTTTGTTTTGTATATGTCGTCGCATTACGTTTACAACATCGGTCACAGGCGGGCGCTTTTCGCTCCTTTGTTGAAACATAACCGGTTAGCTCGCCCACCGCAGTGCAGCACGAGGCAGAGGCGACGTAAAGCGAATTCGTATTCTCGACCACGTTCGGAACTCCCCCCGTAATGATTCCGATTCTGAATCTAGCGAACAACAGGTTTTCCTTGACATCCAATGAGAATTACAATATAATCGTTGCGTACGAAAAAGCCTTCCAGTTATTCGTTCATATTGAAGCGCTTAATTAGCATTACTAAAACTGCCTTAAAAAGTAACTTTGCTACTTCTGAATTTATTCCCCGCCCTGTACAAATTCCGTACAGTACTAACTTGCTAAATCTGTTTTTGTATTACGACACTTTAGTAACTAACTATATGTGTACCAGTTATTATTATTATTTTTGAAGAATAAATTGCTTTCTCACGATTTTATCGCAACTAAGTAATTTAATTTTTGTAACACTTGCCACTCAATCGGAGTGCTTTGAACTTGAAAGTCAACAAAGGTATTGACGGCTTATTTTATGCAGGTACTGCATTTTGAATATTCAGTTTATTTATATATTTAGGCCTTTATTATATCCATTTAAATAATGATATTTCAAAATATTACTCAATAGTTGTACAATACGACATTGTACACAATTTATACTACTACACATCCCATAAATATAAATAATATCGCTAGTTATTGCCTACGGTTTCGTACGCGCAGTAATATATTTTTATAAGCAAATGTAATTTATTTACACACCTACGTCTATACTATACTATAACCATCTACGTTACAATTATAGATAATTTGGACTATGCACGCAGTAAATTGAAAAATTTTGAGATAGAAGAACAAATATTTTGATAGAGATTTTCTCTATAAAACTCATTCAAAGTTTTATCGTTCAATTGACTAAGGCTCGAGAGTGAGATGATTTTGGCTCATACCACAGATTGGTCTAGTGAGAAACTATATGACAGATTTTCACTTAAAAAAACCTGAAATACTGCCCTTAGAGAATTCCGAAAGTCGGTTTAGTGCTCTCGCTATTGCAATTAAACAGCCTTTAACCGATCATAACGAGCATAATAGTTGCTACACGCAATCAGTTCATGTTAACATTGTCGATAGGGTTAATAATACTCGCGTAAAGCGATACTAATTGGTCGATCACGCGCAATTTAACTAGATATATTACTCTAAATCAAGTTCGGTATACTATAAATGGCATCATAATGCCATTTACAATTTCGTTAAATTGGTAGAAGTTTACAATTTGTTACTTTGGTACAAGCTATCAACGCGAATGAAGCAAGCACGCATTCAATTCTGGTTTTGCTTAGCTGCAAAATCTTCTTCTAACGAAGGTTTTCTGTAACTGCAGTCAACATAATTAGTTCTTTGGATTTAGCTCAAATTTAAATCACCCAAAACGACAATATCATGAATTTCTTCAAGTTCTAAGTCAGTATTTTCTACTGAAAGTGTCCAATACATTCATTCCCTTTGTATTCCCCTTGAGTTCAATACTGATTGTTATTGTTTCGGTGTTTTAATATATTGGAATACTCTTGCGTATGTAAATATTGTATTGCCCTTTTTTTTTATTATCCGCCCCGTGGCATAGCGACCACGGCCCTTTTATGCTAGTTCTCAGGTTCTAAATTTCATATTTTATTCGTCTCACTCATTCCTAGGGTAGGTAGGGAGGGCTATATTAAATTAACTTTATCCTCTTTTCCTTTTATTTCTCCCCCTTTTTTGTTGTTTTATTTGATTTAATTTTTTTTGTGGCTGCAGCACAAAAACCGGCGATAGCAATGAGAAAAAACTATTTTGTTTGGCTGCAGCACAAAAATAGGCAATAGCAATGGGCAAAACAAAAATGGGTGAAACACTACACTCTCACAAAATACGGGCGTGTAGAAGACGAAAAGCAACAGCTTTCGCTGTTGCGTTTCGTCTAGTAAGAGAGAGTTCCGATGGCCCGTTCCCCTTCTTTCACTCCAACAGCCCAACCCCTCTTCATTAGGTAACCTATTGCCTTCCTGGTGAATCCTCTAGGGTTGCTAGTATCCATGAGCAGCGGTGACTATCTACTATCTCCTCGCTTGCTCGTTTGCTCAGACTGACTATCTGACAGTCGTGGTCCTATCGCACATATGTTGTACTTTTGCAGTTGTATCCTCATTTTACGAGGTGATACTTAAGATCTGATATCAATATGTTATGAAAACACCTTAATAAAATCGATCTATACATTATGTCTGAAGAATCGGTTATAGATGTCCCACAGATATGTGTATTAGAATTGCTCTCATGTGTTTTTGTTACGACGCATGTCGCACCTCCGCATAGTTATACTTTTCGATGAAATTGTGTAGAATCGTTGACACATTTCACACCATATTTTATTTTGAATGGGTGAGACCTTATAAAATGTCGTCCAGGTACAATATAATGCACGAAATTCTACCGCTGTGATGTAGGTCGCGAAAGTGTTGCGATGGCGTAAAATGAGAACTCGGGGAAGAAGAAGAAAGGCCCGGGGAGTTGTACCTGCGCATTTCATCAATTCAGAGCTTCATGCGTTGTATTTTATAAGAAAGCGCCAAACGGTGAAGTAACCAGATATTGTGACAACGGAAAAAAAAAACAAAAAAAAAAATGTGTGTCAGCTCCGACGCACGACTGGAGTTTACTTCTTAAGTACGATTGTCTAAACATACGCAAAAAGAGTTTATTTAACTGAAAAATTTCGTTTTGACTAAAAATTTAAGAAAAATAAAATTGTAGATAGGCTATAATTTTTTTAGCCTATCTACAATTATTCCATTTTTAATTTTTAGTAAAAAAACGAAGATTTATTGTAACTACAATTATTAAAATATTGTGGAAAGTATTTTGAATAAATTTTTGTTTTTACCAATAATTGAAGAAAAAGCATTAGAGAAGAAATTTTTTAACATATCTACAATTATTTTGTATTTTTAATTTTAAGTAAAAAAGACGAAGATTTATTGTAATTAAAATTATAAAAATATTATCAAGAAGTATTTAAAATAAATATTTACATTGTAAAAGAATACTTTAAAACACAAACAAAACAGTGGTGACGATCCGTATAAGAATTGTACAACTGATACACTATTATATATATATCGCTTGTAAACGTTGAACAGTATACTTTTATAATATATATACATATACACACAATATATGCGTCAGCTGCCTCGCTGCGTTGGCTACACACAAGTATACAGACAAGTATACAAGTATACACATACAGGCGATTGAAAAGTGAAAGGTGTGCCAATAAGTTGCGCACCAAAAACGTAACGCGGATTCATCAGTAGATTTTACTCCTCAAATTTTTCTCATACCGGGTGCCTTATATGAAAATCGATTCTTAAGGAGTAAACTCCAAAAAAACGTCTATTCTTTTTGTCATCTTTTTTATAAGCGATGTAGCTTAACGCGTATCCGTTAAGTTTAATCGGTGCAAGCGCCGATTATCAAAGCAATTCAGCGCGCGGCATCGCCGTGCGGAACTCGCAGTGCGTGCGAGTGTGAGCGTGTACCGACCTTGAGACGCGGTAGGTAGAATCGATCGAAACAATGTTATGGTTAATTAATCACGGTCTAGAGATTCCATGAATTATGTAAGTGCAGCTTTAAAATACACCTACCGAGTGATCTTCAAAACTATACACAGCACATTAGATAAGCTCGATGTTTCGTCATTGTTGTTAGTTAAAATTCACGGAATAAAATAAATGTTACCTTTGGTGCCATAGAGGAGGGTTCTTCATAAGTAACCTTAAGAAGTAAGCGGGTTAATTAATATCCGAAACGTCTTATCATAATTTTTCTCACCCGAAGAATAACAAACGCCGTCGAAAGCAAAACCCGAAAACGGGCGACAACAAATTAATTACGAGTTCGTTGAAAGTTTTTCTACGAAAAACGGGTTCGTTCTTGTAGAAATTCTTTGCACAGACGTGGAAAGTGCGAAAACACTTCGTTAATAAATATCGTTTATTTATGATGCTTAGGGATTTATTAATTGAGGTATATCTAGTTATTTCACCTTTACATTTGTTGATTTTTTTCTATTTGATCATGACGTTGTTCCAGATATGAGTTTGCCAGATATGGCATACCTCGTTTTTGCAGTTTTCCAGCTTAAGCTCAACATGGTTGCGAGCCCATCGCTGTGTATATTTTTAACGCAGAACAAATGAAGCGACATTTCCCTCCGTCGTTAGTGAATGGTATCGCTAAATAAACAAACGTACTTAAATTTGGGAAACTCATCGCTTGAAGTAGAAGCCATAGACTTTCGGGTTGGAAGCACAGAGCTGGCACTCCTGATGCGTAAAATTCTACTTACATGGCGGCACGGTTTGATAGCAAAATTAAATTTGACGAAAATGCAATTAAACTGTAAGCAATGAATGGAGCCTCCTTTAGATGCTCGTTCAGCTATCTCGCCCCATTCACGCTTTCGATGTGCATTTAATTAATTTGAGAGCGTTAGACACGATTCATCGGTAGCTTTTCGTCTGATGTTGAAGATTAGTACAGCCAGTGGTGTGCTGTCCTTTCTACCATTTTGCGTTAGCTGTGTATCGCAGATATTGATTCCCTTTTCGAGACTTACTATGCATACAGGGATAATAAGTAAGACCCTTTTTTTTCTGCCAATGAAGGACGTCCATATTATTGATCGCTTTCCTTCCTGGAACGAAAACTGTAAGTTTGTTCCTAATCAGGAACAAATTTACAGTTTTACAAAGATTTAGTTAGTGAATTATACCCGAAACAAAGTGTATTTTCTTTGGGAAGAACACTGCCAAAACTGCGTTAATTTCGAAGGGTTTAAATCCATTGTAGCAGACCTAAATAGTAAAGTGACTTAACAGTTCATCTGAACGAAATTAGAATCTTGGGTCTTCGGGTGGACTTTTAGCGATAAAGTTCTACATGTATAGGCAACAGACCACGGATATTCTTGTTAAACTTTTTGACAAACGAGTGTAATTTTTATTCCAAATAGGAATGTAACATTATGTTTTATAAGACGTTATTAAGGGTCGACATTAGGGTCCATTGTTTCAATCCTATATTAAACTTTCGTGGTTACTTATATAGTTGTTTATAAAATAATTGCAGTTCACTATTTCTCAAAAGGATCGAAGCAAAATAACCGAAGTTTGTATGGGTGTATGAAAAATGACTAGGAAGAAAGTGTTTCGTAAAGTATGGAAGGAGGGTCGTTAGCCTATTGTTCTAAAAAACAACTACAATTTCGAAAGCTTACCTTCCGATCACCTTGCTTCTGATTCTAGAATAAATATGAGAAAAAGCGGTCTTGAAATTAGTGACCGAACTGACCAGAAATCTGAGCGCATGCCAGCATCGATTCTTAATGAACAAATCGATTGTCGCCATACTGAACAGCATTCTGATTATGGCGAAGTAATCCACCGTCAAATTTGTGTGGCCTGTTCCTTGAATTATATGGTGCTTTCGATCACGCATATTTGCTCTTGTTAATAACTAAGGTAAAGCGAGTGGATCTCCGTTCGTGGAGGATATAGTGTCCGTCCTGTGACTTTACATATTACGTCGTCCTCTGTCCTACAGGACTACATATTACGAAATTTATATGACGACTCTGATGCGATTTGCACGTCGTACGCAGTACCTTCCTCAAAAATAAGAAGTCAGCCCTTACTTTAATGACAAAAGCATATAGATTTTAATTGTGGGCACGATGGCATGACCGGAACTGGTCAGCGCACTACCGGTTTAATATGAATTCGCAGTTGCAGGAAGGGCAGACACTGAACAAGACCAAGAAACACGGCCGAGATCGGGAGGCCTACACGCAGTGTTACCGGCGAGATGATGAAGAAGTGATGAGGAGATGGAACGAAGAATGGGTGGGAGCTGCAACTCCATTAACAGAGCCATCAGCTCAATTTAGTTTTGGCAGGTTTGATCTAATCTACGAAACCTCTTAGCTTCTCAAATGTCGTGCATCTTTTCGAAAAAGTACGACATATAACTCAATGAAACGAGCAGGTGCATTTGTATAACGGACGACGATATGCACCACATCTTATAATTATGTACATCGTACGACAATATTTGGTGTGCTGTGTCGTGTAATGGAGACAAATTGAAGATGAACCCAGTTTATCAGACGTACCTTGAGCACACTCAGACGAATTTCAACAAGCTTAAAGAATATACACATGATTGGCACAGATTCCATGCTGGACTAAAATAGGCAATATCTGCTCGGCGTAGAAGATTGTGCTGTAATGTAACATAGGTATAATAAGGTTATAATTAACGGAAAGTTAGAAAATGCACAAAGAAAACGGAATATTATTTAGGAAGCACAAAGTGGTCATGGGTTTAGATTACATCCGTGTCCCGAGGCGCAAAGTAGCGGTTTGTCCTAAGGCTGGTTGGTACTCAATGTTATAAGGTGGAGCTAATGTGAGACAGACGAAAAATGTTTAATACCTTCAGATAATGTTAATCAGTCATGTAAACTATTATTTAATATTCCAGCTAGCATTCTTAGCTAATCATGAAATCTTAAAAAAATATTTACGTTGTTCTAATTAACAAAATTTCCTAGGAGTAAAGCTGAGTTTCACAATGAAAATTCCTGCTGTGGGAAGAATTTAAATCGGAATTGTTATGTTTTGGAACTACTGCAGGACTTTCTCATTTGCGTGAATATTATAGCTTTTTAGAGTTCTGTATCGAATAAGTCACGTTTTTTTTTAAAATGTTCATTTCAAATTGTTTCTCTATCTGTTTTGGCACAAGAATCCATATTTGTCAAAAATGCAGGTCATGCAACATTTTTTTGAGTGTAATGAACCTCATAATTTATATTTGAGCTCAAATAACAAGTAAAATTTCCTCAAAAAAAATCTCATTACGAACGTCCGTATCTTTTTTAAAGAAGCTAAATGAATAGATTATTTTATGGACGGAAAGTAAACCGTAAATGTTTGAAACGATAACGCAACAGGACAAAAGGTTTTTTAAATGTCAGCAAGTAACACGATAATGAAATAAAAACCGGCCAAGAGCATGCAGGACCATGCTCAGCGGAGGGTTTCGTTGCTATTATTATAAAAAATGCACTGTTGCTAAAAAAACTACGTTGTTACACTTTTTTCAAGTTTCCAGTATAGAGTAGGTATAAGAATTATAGTCGCGATAATTTAGGTGTGTTAAAACGCAATTAAAATACTTACTACAGTCTAAAAATTTAAAAATATAATGCGAAAAATTGCTGTAGCAAAAGAGCGTATCTTCATGGTACTTACGTCTTTTTATTGAGAAGCGCAGTTTTTCAGCAGTTACTCAAAAACCATATATCGATCATGTTCCAAATAATTTTCTTTGAAAGTATTTTTATTAAGCGTTATCTTTGTATTTTTTGAAATATCAAAAGGGGGATACAATTGCTATTTTCGGAGCGAGCAAATCGTTTTTAACGAAACTTTTGAAATATAATGTGTCACGTTGATATTTGCTAAAAAAATTTTTTTCAACTTCTGTTACACATGGAGTGTCCTTTGTAGAAATATTCATTTTTATCATGTAATTACCAAACTAAGTAGCGGCTTATATAAGACACCTATATTCCAAATTTCATCGTTATACATGGTGTGGTTTTTGAGTAAAATGCCTGTAACATATGGACGCATGGACGAACAGACACGACGAAACTATAAGATTTCGTTTTTGCCATTTTGACTTCAAATCCCTTAAAATGGAAGTGGCTAAGTCATTCTTTTATCTCAACAGCAGATCAATTTTACAGAACTTCATAATAACATTAAATTGCTGCCAAAATTAAGGATTTCCAAAATAATGCTAAAAATTATTAATATTGATTTATATTTTGTTTTGTTATGACATCTTAGAACAGTCACATTACAGATGTATTAGTGCACCTTCAATGCTAGGACGAAAAATAGAATTTGTAGTTGGGGAACAGAATTCTATTAAAAGATAAATAAAATTATTCTATCGCTTACAAACCACACATGTAACACGTATAACGTTAGATATAATTGTGCTGTGAATCATTTAGAGGATGTCGGATTTCAAAAATGTAAACAAAAACATCACTCGCTGTGCAGTAATCCGTTGCTTGCAAGGTAACGACAGAACTTGTAAAGTAAAGTAGCCGGGGCAACCAGGCTGTTATTCGGTAAGTTCTAGATCTAAATTAAGGGTTGATCAAAAATCACTATAATAAAAACATTAATAACGGCCGTTATTTATATTTATGTAATATGCAATAATATGTAATTTAATATATTATATTTCTGTAATTTGTAATAATATAAAACAATATGTAAATAATGTCCCCTCTAAACACAAAATAGCTATAGTGAATGCGTGTATTGACATTAGTAATATTTTATATTATTGGTTTATTGGTTCAAATTGTTACGGTCAGCTCTTATGATATTAGAAAATTTAGTACGGACCAATCGCTATTTGAAGTGATTGATATAGAGGCGGTAGCTCAATGGCTGAGCGTTAAGGTTACCGAATTCAATTCTGATCACGAGGGATATGCCGGATGCAACTTCTCACCCCGCGCCTTAAGGATAAGTCAAGCTGCCGGCTACGGACGCTGTTATCGCAAAGGTGACGACGGTGGTTAACAGTCCCCTGCCCACACTGCAAAACCTTGTAGCGATTTAGGCCCTAGCCCCTTGACCCGAATTAGCAAGATTGATAAATTTCAAAAGAATAACGTTAGACCGAGTTTTGTTTACACTCTAGGCACACAGCTGTCGGATCGCGTGTTCCACTTTCATCCATTTAATGCTCCATCCATTTTAAGCTAAGGAGAATGCTTCTTAACAAATTGTTCTATCTCATTAACTTGGATTAGCGTTATTTTAAAAGCTGCTTTTGTAGCTACAGTATATTATCGCTGTTGATTGTAACTGAAATTTCAAAGTTCAAGTCAGCAGGTCCACGAGCAAAAGGACTCTTGTGGGCAAATCAACAAGTATTTTCTGTTTTCATTTGTAAATCAAACGATTTATCGTTCGTCTTGAAGTTTCTACCAAACGTCGTATGTTTTTATGGACCTACTACTAGCATTTGACTCTGACTTCATTCGCATATATGTACTATCGAAGCGGTACTACTGCTACTGCAATTCCAAAACTTCTTTGATTCATAGTTAGATATACTGTCCCGATTAATATAGATACTAACATTTGCCCCGCCTACGTCCAAATGATTGGTAGCGGAAGCTAAAAGCAAGACGGGGAGCAGAACTGAGAACCGAAACTGGGACCAAAATTGAAAATGTACCCAGGGTCAAATTGAAGTATGGAACCGGACTAGAATCAATAGCGAGACTGGAATCATAATCACGCGCAATGCCGTAATCAAAATTGAAAACATATCCGAGATTTGAATTAACGGCGATATCGACCAATGAAGAAAATAAATTCTATCTCCATGCGGGCGAAGCAGCGCGCCTAAAGCTAGTATTGTTAATAAAGGAGTTTTTTTTTTTTTTCAAATATGAAGATACGTTTTAAGTGAAATATATCATAACAACATAAAACTATTGTTGCTTTAAGCTTCGATTTTACATTTTTATACAATACACATTAAAAAAAAAAAGGGGCCAAGAGCATGTCGGACCATGCTCATTATAAAGTTCCGAAGCCATTATTACAAAGAAATGCACTACAGATGAAAAAAAAAACGTTGTCACATTTTTTTCCATGTTTCTCGTATAAAATATTATAAGCAGTTTAGTCTTGTATAACTAAAAAACAGGTAAGTAAGTCGATTTACTATTAAACTAGTGCATCAACAAAAGAGCAGATTTTCATGGCACTTACGTCCTTTCGTTGAGAAGCGCAGTTTTTCAACAATAACTCGAAAAGAATACATCTCACCATGTTACGAATAATTTTTGTTGAAAGTATTTATTAATTTATTAAGCGTTATCTTCGTTATTTTTTCAATATTTTTTGGACATATTGCTAAAAAATAGAGAGCGCGAGGGGGGGGATATATTTCTGCAATTTTCGGAGCGGTTATATTATATCACGTAATCAGAGAAATTGTCTTGAAACCTCAAAGTGTTTTTAAAGGATTTGGTAAAATATGTAGCACTTGTTGATATTAGCTGAAAGAAATTTTTTTCGTCTTCTGTTACGTGTGTCGAGTGCCCCCCCCCTAGAAATATTTATTTTTGATAATTAACTACCAAAGTAAGTAGCGGTTCATAAAAGACATCTATGCTGTAAATTTTACATATATACGTATTGTAATTTTTTAATAAAAAGCCTGTGACATACGGACGGACGAACGACAGACGGACATAACGAAACTATAAGCTTTCCATTTTGGCTCAGAATCCTAAAAAAGGTGTCTCAAGCAGGTTTTCTTAGTAATAGGCGGTTTCATTCAGTAATAGACGATTTTTAGTTACTAAGTTTTAAATATAATTATTACTTGTGAGTTCAATTTGTATAACACTATATCCCAATGATTTTTTTATAGTTCTAATATTTCCTGTCGGTTGCGCTTGCGTCATCAAACTTTATGAACATCAAATTACACGCATGCTCTACGTCCATGTACGTGGCCCTGCTTGCATTACTTAACTTCACGACTTTATTCTCGGTATATAATATGGTATCTAGGAACAATTCAAAACGAAAACGATCAATTGTAAGCCCATCGCTCTGTACAGGTTCGTCACGGCGCAAGTGTAAGTTTTCAACCAACCTCGAAGTAAAGTGAAAACTACGTGAGAACTTAAGACATGCAAAGATAAGTATTTTAAGTTAGGGAAAACTCAGCCGGTACCTGCAAGGAGTCGAACCCGCGATCATCGATTTGAGAACGGACTGCGCTACCGCCGAGCAACCACTGTTCATGGCTTTGTACGTTTCGTGTCGTGTCCGACGTGTGCATATTGTTTTAAGGCTTCACACGCCGACATTAAAAAGGTACAAATTTAATTATGCAATTTGTAGGCGAAAAATTTTTAACGTTTCCTCCTTTAGGCGAATTTCAGCAGCGACGTGTTCAGCCGGGATTCCGTTTTTCAGGAGAGACCAAAAGCAATTCTCCGCGGGGGAACGGCGGCGATACTGTAAAAGGGGATTCTTTAAGATGTTAGGTACCTCCTTTATTTGTTTTTATTGCGCGCTCCTCGTCTTTATTATCCCTGCAGAGATGCGTAATTAGAAAATATGTTTTCTCTTCTTTTTTTTTTCTTGCGAGAAATAGAGGAAACGAAGGAAACATTACGTTTTTTCTGAGATTGTTCGCTGTTGTATCGGGTCTTACGATTTACGATTCTGATCGTAAGCACGAAGCGTTCGGGTCAAGTTGCTTGAAAGGACTCTTCCCTTGAGTCATTCGTTTTGATTCCCTGTCGATAAGCGCGCGCTACTTTTCAATATGTTTGCATGATCCGTGTCAGGCCTATCCTCAAGTAATTAGGTGATCTTGTCTCAGTGGCGCGACCTGATCGACAAACATACCCCAAGGTCGGGACTAAGATAGGTGTTAGATCTTACCAAGTTTAGTGACGTCCGAGTAACTTCGTAAGGTACTCTATACGATTGGTCTCGGCTGGAGTCTTGCCAAGCGTATTCAGAAACCTGAGGATGATTTAGAAAGATCTTTTAATGGCGAGGTTGGTCGCTGACCTCGCCAGCATCCTCGATCGATCCGAATCGAACTCGCACGGGGAATTGTGGCTCACATCGCCTCACCAGGCCAGTGACCTGCTGTCGTAGATAGGAAAAAGTCGACTCCTGCTTCCAGAATATATATATATATATATGTCTATTAGCATTGGCGTCATATCACATGTTCCGTTTGCGTACATCGACACTCATATGTATGCAGAAAATGCACATAGAACAAGCATATATAAGACTTTGACTATGAAAATAGCATTTTTTTGGGGTGAGATATAAGTTTATCGTGAATTTGGGTTTATAATTGCAATAGAAACCAAAACGTTAATTTGTCTATTTTCTCCACACTCCAAAACTCCTCCACAGCATCGAATGAGGTTTCCAGCGATATCCTTCTGGAGGTCGAGAAAATAGAGCACGCTTCATGCGTTCCTTGTCCACGCGAACGGAGTCACGGGTAAAGGCAAAGGCGAAGGCTAATATTCTGATATTGCATAAGTTACCTAATTAGATATAATTCCTGGCAGTTACCAAGCATCACGCTTTTGTTACAGTAAATGAAAAACTTCGAATTGAGTATAAGGTGTTTCAGGTATATTTTTAAGCAAAGGGTGGATTTAAAATAAATTAACTAGTTTATTTGGTATATTATGCGGGTCTTGAATCAATAGTTTTATCTAAGTTACTGTTTTATCGTAGCCTCTTGAGAGGTTTAAGTATTTCATACTAGCTGGGTTCAAGCATACAAACGCGTGATATTTAATTTTTTATTTTCATTCGATTCCTTTGCAATTAACCGTAAATGTTGTTTCAAACAAAGCAAAATTTTCCTGTGAAAGTTTCATCAAAATGCGTATTGAGACTAACATGCACAAACAGACACACAAAACTTTAAAAGTAGAGTTTTCTGTATTCTGTCACGCCTCGTACATCGCACTCCATCAGTTTTGACATATATATTCAATGTACAGTTGTTTAACGTACATCGCTGGCCTTAGAGGCTTATCAGAACAACTGCCACGATATTATTCAGGTGTGAACTTTTCTGAAACAAACCGCTACCACCTGTAATAGGCCTCCAACCGTCTATTTATAATGACTTAAATAGTTTTTTTTTTTCATACCGCGCGTTTCAGATCAGTGCCCCCAATAAAAAAAAAACTAGACTTTGGCCCCGTACCAAGCAATAATTTACGTGTAACGTTTACGATGCGATCTAACAAAGGAAGACGAGTTTATTGTATCTGATGCCGACGGCGGCGGCGTCGGCGGCGGCTATGAGAAAGCGGCCGTCCTATATACATCTCGACTAGCATTTCTTTCCTGTGCGCTCTTGTCGCACGCAGCGTGAACGATGTCTTTGTCCGTCCGTCTGTCTCGTCTCTCGCAGACCTTCCTTTTCCTCTGAACGTGTATGAGGTAAGAAAGATTTCTGTTGGCTATGGCGACGATTCGAAAGACTTCTGCGGGTGAAAGAACACGACCGTGTAAGAATCGAAGCGGATTTATGTCACGCCTACTGGTATGAACTCCAGGAATCTCGTTTCAGAACGATGAGTTGGCGTCTCAAGTCGCTCATAACCTAGTAACCTTCATAACCTATGGAATTAGGAGAAATAATAGTATAGACGAAATCAATGGCTGGCGCCTCCATACGACAGGAACTTTTCCATACACACGCATATCGTGAAATGAAAAATTATCTATCACACCATACTAGTGTAGCAAAAATAAAAGTATTAATGTGAAGATGTATGCTTGTTGCCAATAAAATTTGACAAAACCGCACAGATCGCAACGTAACTTGTCAAATATGAATAAAAACAACAAAGACAAATGAAGTAAAGTACAATTCGATATCTCTTCCATTTTATATTCGCCTACATTATTCGAGTATTCTATTGGTGGAAGAATTTTTAGAATCGGTTCAGTATTTCCATAAATTACCCTAAATACTAACAAACAGACGTTTAGCCCTTTATAATATTAATGTCGATCGTTGCGGTCTACGCTAATAAAATAAATAGCAGAATAAAGCCCCTGCTAATAAGTATTAAAATAGAACTTCATTTGCTCATACTGGAAATGTAGGTGTGTTTATGAAATTTGAGATTTTTAATTGGCCCTTTCCCGACATTGACTCCATGACTTTGTTTACGAATAAATATGACAATGAAATATATAAGTGGCTTGTTTTGCGAAACAATAGGAACTCAGTTTTTCTCTATGAGCAGTCGAAGCGTAAGCCAGTAAAATACCATAAAATGAAATCAGAGAAATGAATACAGTGAGAATCAGAATATGTTTATAAAAACAAGCGAGTTTTTAACGTCATATTAAAATTCTTTTTTTTTTTTTCAATTCTTCAATCCTCACTACAATATAATGTTATAATATGAATCAATGCACAGCTCAATGAACATAGTTTTCAGACCAAAACGTGCAGGTCTCAAGTCGGTCAAAGTTTTGATAACAATAACACAAGCTCACACTTATTTCCTAGAAAGGTAGGCAGAGACTATAGATTTCCACATCTTTGCGTATCTCATTTGCTTCGCTGACATCGATCAGTTTTTTCAGGCAAGCTCGTCGGTTTCGGCTTCTTAAAATTTGGCCCTTTTTAATATGCCACCAATTTGTTCCGCGTAGGGTTTTCTAGGACGACCCTCGCCGACCTTACCACAGACATTCGCTTTATAGATTCGTTTTGTTAATCTACTTTCATTCAAGTTTTTCGTTATTGTAAAATATTTTAAACACTGATTTTTTTTTTTGTTTAAGATGCTTACTTTTATTTACATATTATAAGATATAATATCTCTCTCTCTCTCTGAATGTTTGTTTGAATGACCACGTATCAGTCTTTTATTCCTTTGTGTACTTACGAAAACCATTTAGTCCGATTTACATGATTCTTTTCTTAGAGTAGAAATATATTATCTGCGTGGATTGAATCCAGCTGGTAAATAGTGGAATTGTACTAAAATCATTTATACTAAAAGTAAACCAAAAGACCATATTGTACACAAAAGCGGCTTTTTTCACGTGAACATGCAATATCGTTTCGTAATGTAATAATTTAGCGGCAGTGCCCTTTTGATTATATTTCGCTATAAAAATGCATTCTGTTGGGTTAATTTAATATTGAATTTGAATCAAAGGCGAAATCGAGATTGAGGTCGAGAGAGAAATCGGAAGCGAGATCAGAATTTCGACCGAATTCGAAATCAAATCGTACGGATAGAAGAAACAATTTATTGTATATTTACGCAGGCGGAGTCACGGGCGAAACCCGGTATAATACTAATATGGAAAAACCGAGACAGCACCGTTTTTTGGCAACTGTACATTCACTGCTGACATTAGAATCGCTTTGTGAGAATAGGCAATGTATAAACGTATATTTATGTTTTATTTATAGGCAATGTATTGTATCTAACATAATATATGTTTTGTATCTAACGATCAAACTCGTGGTATTTTTTTTTACAGTACAATAACAAACTTTTACTCAGATGGGGTTCAAAAGAGTCTTAGAAATTTTTTTATACATATTTTAATTGCGGGACCCTATTTTCAGTACTAAATTAAAATTATAAATAATAGACGTAGAATTTCGAGAATATAAATTTGTTTTAGGAATTTTTTCCTCTTTATAAACCTCTTTTTTAAATTTCTTAAGTGTTAATAGTTTTTGAGTAATTGCCAAAAAATGAAATACCTTTTCCTTTTCATCTTAATTTGTTAATAACTTTTGCAATTTTTATCGTGCAGTAAAATCCTTGGAATACGTTTTTCTAGACGTAATTTCAAATTCAATGAGCTATCTGACATATTTTTAGGACCTTTATCAAGAATTAACAAGATTTTGAACTTGTCGACTAGACTATTTGCCCAAAAAGCAGAGTGTAAATAATTGTCTTTATTTAATGATCGAAATACATTTTCTATTGAAACACTTTTTATATTATTAAGGAGCTTAGCTTATCTATACATATATTAAAAATAAAGTCTCTGTCTATTGTCCGTTCCGTTCTCCGAAACGTCTCTACGGATAATAATAAAATTTTCCATTGAGATAAATTATTTACTGGAATATGAAGCAGAATACTTTTTATTTAAAAAGTCGCCAAGTGCGAGTAGAATTCACGTAACGAGGGTTCCGTACTACAAAACAATATGTTATTGTTAGATACTTAAAAAGAAATTACTTTCGTTCATTCATTTACGGATTCTTAACACAAGCTCCACTCTCGCTTAGTCGATTTTTAATTATTGTTTTTAATACTTCTCTATTATTAGCTCTAACCTGTCTGTTTGTCTGTTGTCGAAAAGCTTTTTCTAAAACATATTTGCTCATATGGGGTGATTTTCAGTACACTTTGCGAGACGTCCTTCAAGGCATGATGCTTATATAATTTACACATGTTCGGCTGTCAGCCAAAAGGTCTAGTTACTTATAGTGGCAGTTTTTCTTCTTTTTTTATAACAAAATGATGTCCGAGTTTCCTCGTTCTGTAGGTACTTTTTTAACATCGAGAATCTTGTTGAACAGGTTTACGATTTAAATGTGTCAGTGAATATTTTCTTGTTTTTACTGCTACATTTGGAATTCCGACCAGACCAGGGCTTTTGTCTATTTTCAATTAACCTATTTTTTTCATAATACCTAAAACTGAAATTTGTTTATAATAGTAGAGTTAGAGCTGGTAACTATCTTCTTGGTGTGTATTGTGCGATGAATAATGATATCTGTAAAAAGAAGTGGTATTATCAATTATTTTTGTTATCGAGAAAGTTTTGTTGTCGTATGAGTTTTCATTCAGGGAAGGGATCCATTGCTTGGCGTTACCCTACAATTTAAAGCCTTTTTTTAAACTTTTCGACGATGACAGATGCTTTTCTATTACTTTGATTTTATTTTCTTGATGCTATTATTTAATAATCTTATAGATATGTTTGTGTAAGAATCTTATGTTCGTCCACTGATTCGACTGTAGTTTTTTCATATTTTTTAACACATATCTTCGTTCTAAAAGACGTTTTATATGATGCGAATATTATATATATTAGAAACCCTAACAATAAGCACTTTCGTGTGATATGTCACGTATCACAGTTTACATTTTTTTTTTAATTTTACGTTTACCCCTCGAATGCAATTTGTTTACATTACACGTCCGTGTTTCGGCTCCAAACATAAATGTGTGCCAAATGTCAATTCAATTGGTCTAGCTCTAGTAGATTTAGAAATTCACATTGGATGTGAAAGACGGACAGGTAGACAGACAGACACACGAGTGATCCTATAAGTGTTTCATGTTTTTTATCATTCGGGGGTGTTGAGCCCTAAAAAAAAAAGGAAATGTAAATACTTATACAATAGCAGTAACGGCCAAGAGAACAAAAACCGGCATCGCGACCGGCATTGGAATAGAGAATCGGATCGAGACCGAAAAATAAAGGTAATTACAATGTCACAAATATCGTGCTTAAATTAATAGTGATTTCTCTTAAATTATAATTTTATTTTATTTGGCGTTATTTATTATGCAAACGTTTATATTTTTTATCACTTCCATCGTCTACTGTCTATGGAGAAGAGAGAAAAAAGCGCTATTCAAACACCTACAACATTTCACTGTGCGATATCACGAGTTAAACTTCGCAATGAGGTGAGAAAAACTTTTTCGTACGACAGCGACACCGTATACACAATCCAAGATGGCGGTTTCCCACGCTTTCCGCTGTCACTTTGACAGTTGCGTAATGAAGTTGCAAGGAAAAAAAAATAGACATAAATTAGAATTTGTGAGGACTGAATATAAATGGAAAAATTTCACAAACGGTGAAATATTACAAAGCTTTTATTAGATTTTCCACTTTTTAACCAATTACTAAAAGAGGTAGTCTTAAAATTTATTTTGAATATGTATGTAAATCTGTAGATATAAATAAAAATGAAGAGTCTCTCTGTGATTTAAAAATAATGATTTTTTTAGATCCATGGGGTTATTTATACGTACCCTAGTACCCAAACAACTTCTTTTAAAATTTTTTATATGTCTGTTTGTCGGTCTTGTTCAACAGAGATAATTTTCAAGACGAGAGAAAATATTTAGGGTTCTTGCGGATAATTAATATAAGGTCGTGGAAAAGTTCTTTTCGTATTTTATAAGCAAAAAGTTGCAGTAAAATCTCTTTGGTTCTATTGTTGTTATCTGGTTAGTTTCCACAGTATTAAATAAATGACAAGTTAAAAAAAAGTAAATTAAAAACGATGTCATTTTTTTCTATTGTTTTTCAATCCTACAAATTAAGTGAATCTAACGTGAAAATTCGATATATTTTGAAGTTTTATTACAAAAAAGATCGGCGCCTTAGCTCTTGCGGCATAGCTAAAAAGCTGGGGATTGACCATAAAACAGTTCGTACCAATTAAAAAAAAAAACTGAAAGATCTATCACTAGCGATGAAGAATAGATTATCTAAGACAAGAACGTGCGAAGAAGATCATGGTCATTAGACAAGCAAGATCCACAACTATAGGGAAACCCGGATTAACTCGCAATTAGCTGCTGCTATGCGTATGGTTGGATTGGAATGGCATTTCATTCAATGTGAGCTTTTACCGCCGGGCAAAACCATCAATTAAGATCTTTACTATCAACACTTTATGAAATTTAAGCAAATAGTACAGAAAAAACGGCTGGAATCGATCAACAAATAAAGTGTGGTTTTTCATCGTGATAACGCCAGACCACACACACCTTTAACCACTTAGTAAATATCGAGAGTTCAGTTAGGAAGTGTTAATGCTTGCACCATGACCTTGCATCCTCAGATTTTCACCTGATTCGGTCTCTTCAGAATTCTTTAGGTAGTGTTAGGTCAACATCAAGAGAGGACTGTTAAAGTTACTAGTCGCAGTTTTTTGATCAGAAGTTTCAAAATTTCTCCAGCAATGGAACTATGTCATTACCTACAAAATAGTAACAATCTCTTGAATAGAATGGCATACATATAGTAAAATTAAATGTAAAAAAATTAATAGAAAGTCGAAACGACATCAGGATCGAGTAAGAGATCGGCAATGGTGTAGATCGAAATCAAAATTGGAATCGAAATGGAGACGAGGATTAGAATCGAGGGCAGGATCGATTTTCGGTATCGTGGTAGACATAGCGTCATAGGTGCGTATAAAATATGCAAGAATATATCCACGCGGGCGTACCCGCCAGCCAAATTGTTTGGGTTCATTACTTATAGAATACTCGTTCCATCCAGACATTTGTTAGAGTATATAGTATATTCTCTACCAAACGTAGGTAAGGTATGGGATTTCATAGGGTATATGAAATACACCCTACCAAATGTACTTACGAAAAAGAAGCAAGCGTTCGATTTAAATATATTCTGCCCCAGTCGCCGCTAATATTACAGTACTAGCTTTCACCCACAGTTCCGTGGACAAGAAGTTTTATATAGAGTTATATCTATTTCAATCACTATCACGATCACAAGGCTGTTGTAGAATTCAATTTTGGTCCCATTAAAAGAAACACTTCTTTTAGTCTTTAAAAATATCTGTTTTCTTAGAAATAGCTATTCGAGCCTAAAACGGCGCCTGTAAAAAATATGCCTACGCCTACATAAGCGAATAAAGAATAGTTAGATAGTCACCTCTTTACTTTCGAAGGTACCACCGATTCGAATCGTGAAAATGGGCAAAAACGACGAATTTGCAAATTATGTCGATTCAGAAATCATTCGCTGCGTAATTCGGGAAGCGAGTCGACATGGTATCGAGACCCTCAATTTGTGGTAATAAGATTGTGGGAGGTCATGCGTTGCTATGACGGTGGCGATTAAAATCTGAAGTAACTATGTATATTACGTTCCGTTTTCTGGGGGTATACATCTTATATAGATTGTATTCGAATAAAACTACGAAGTAATTCCAAATAAGTCCAAAGCAATAAAGATCAGCCAGTCGCGTCTTCGCAGATGTCACAGCGCTCTCGGGCCATTTCTCATGGAGCGAGTTTTGTGTATTTTATTTGAAAATACACAAGTTTTTTCTGTTGTTGTTGTGATTTTCAATTTCTCTCATTTTCGTGTTGTTGAAGGAAAGTCTACAATATCATGTGCAATAAATGTTTCTATGATATTAAGTAAAATAATTATAGTAATTATGTTGATTGCATTCTAACTTTTTCTAAAATACCACATATTGAAACTCAAAAGTTTGATTTTTTTTTAATTTGAATTTGAAGAAAACCTGACCGGCCATGTCACTACACACCAGGCAAGTGTTAGTGTTATTGTAATGTGTGGTATGTGGCTTTTCTGTATTTCTGTGTATTTTTCGGAACATTAATTTTTCTACACGATCTTTCTTTGCTAATATCGTAAATACAAATTAATTTGTTGGCAATCCTGTTAGAAATCCTGTGACTGGGGCGTCACAGAATTTCTTTCCGTTTTGGTGGGTATCGATTATCACATGATTGTTAAATGATCGAGATACAAAAGTATCCAAATCACTGATAGGTATAATATCTGCAGGAGAAGCGATTGATAGGTTAATTACTGCAACGTTCACACGCGACTACAAAAATACCAATACTAGACATATACTAACTAATTATCATGGATGAACCAAGCACATTTAAAGAGTTTATTATAACCTCCAACTAACTTTTAAACATGTTCAAAATCAACGTGGGGTTGTGGTATAATGCACTCTTCTTATGACATATCTTCGAATTATTGGATAAAAATATTGAAATAAAGAAATAAAACATAAAAAAGAAAATATGTATTTGTATCAATAAAGCACTTCAATTATTTAAATTTTTACTTAGCCGGATTATAATTTTGTTGATGTTCTAATTTTAGTCTACTGTGCAAAAAGTTAGCCCTGACAAATAACCCGCATTAAGGAATTGCCCGACCAACGTAAATATTAACTAAAACATTACAGGAGCAAGAGACGCAGTATTGTGATCACCAAGAAGCCTACCCAACAAACACATTAGGATACCACACGTCTTTGTGAAAAATATCGCAAAACAGTTTCCGTAAAAATTTCCCGCATATACAAAAATACCTGCAGCTATTAACAGCCGTAGTCTGATGCTCATTGTGGTGATGATATGCGATGATAAACGTGTGAGAAACGCAGACTTAACGACGAACGCGGAAGATGATGTGGTCGGCTAAGGAAAATCTGTTCATCGATTTGATGACACAGAATTGCAACTGGCAGCACAGCCTATTAACAGACTTTAAAAAAGGGACAAACGAGTTTGTCGCCATCTTTCAGGTGTCAGTGGGCACATAAATAAATCAGGAAAAGTGAATCTGTAGTTTATATCGTGTAGTGTCATATGTTGGTGAAAACCGAATGCATAGCAGTAATGCTATTACTTCATAGTTATGCAACATGACCGCATAAAGCAAGGCTTATTTTTTTTTTTTTTGTAAAACAGATTTTTCTCAGAGTCGATATGCATGTAGACCAACTTAATACGCAAACGCTTATCAAAATAAAAAAAAAAGTAAACGCAATCGTCACGGCTATTTGCAAGAACGTTATTACATATATACATGAATTGCACGTTTAGTAGTATAGATGTGGATCTATTGTGGATCTATTAATCCGTAAATATGAATTGTTATAAATTGCTATAATGTGTATAATGTGGACAAAAACATAGCAACAAAATCTTTACATCCTAGACGGTTTAATGTAATCTTCAAATTCGTGTGCGAAGCTTTTCTAACATTGCAGAAGGCCCGTGTATAAGGACGGGATAATTAGAAGATTGTATCGTAAATACTTTTAAAATATGCAAATTACATTACGGAATAGATTAAAATTAACGCTTAAATAATAATCTAAAAGTTATTAAAGCAAGCGAAATTTAGATGGAAACTTCGAGTAGATCCTCTAAGTTGGCAGCGGAGGGTGAGATAACGCAACTAAAACAAAAGGGGCGGCGCGGCGCCAACTCCGGGATGCTGATAAAACGATATTTTCCTTTGCTGCCTTATATTTTCTGATACAAATTGAATTTATTCTATGGCTCGCCATTTCGGGGATGCGACCGAGGCGCCCCCGTTACGGAAACTTTTTTTTTTTTTTTGAAATACCGTGTATACGCGCACTTCGTTTAAAGCGCCGGCGGAGTCCAGAAAAAAAAGGGCTGCCTCGAGATTCGGCAACGGTAAATCTGGTGCTTATCGTAAAATATCGGATAGAAATGGCCCTAAAAAAAATATTCAGTTTTTTTTTCTAAGGCTCCTTCGTCCAATGACAGAAAGAAGTAAATTCGACTAAAAAAATAGGCTGTGTAAATTCCCTAAAAGAGAGATAGGATTGTTGTTGACACATACTACAATAAGATAGACCGAAATTTATTTTTAATTTACTTGTGTAATTTATGAAGTTGACACTAGGTATCGATGTATTACTAGTACGAAATCACTTGCAATAACGTGCATTACATTTCATAAATGATTGTGCTCGACGTTCGTAAGCATTTTAAACGTTTTAATACAGCAGTTAAAGCGAAAATTTGGGGATTATTTTAAAAAAATTGATAATTTATAAACAAGTAATTTATTGTGATTTAGCGGCCGCTAATGGACACTTGCAACCCTAGAGAAGTCGCCAGTGCGTTGCCGGCCTTTTAGGTAGGAATAGGGTATGTGATGGAGAGGAATGATTTGATGGAGGAGGTTAAGAGGGCAGAATGGACCGCGACGTGGGGCTATGGAGGGGAGGGTGGGCCACCGGAACACTCACTTACTAAATGAAATTCAACTGAGGTAGCTGTTATTTCACGTGCGTGTTCTGTGGGAATGTGGTATTTCACCCGTTGAAATGTTCGTATTATAGTCAAGTTGACCACAGCATGGCTATATTTCAATTTTATAATTTTTTTAATTTAATAGGGAAATTGTGTTATTATGGAATGATGGGCCAACAGTCTAAAATCGTAATTAAGTAACAGGGCTTAGAGGGTTGATGCCACTGGTAAGTGGATGTCTGGATCTGTTGTTCGCATGGGGGTGCTACAGGGATCGATCCTTGGTCCGTTTTTGTTTTAGTCTATATTAACAACTTATCTAGGTTTACATCCAAAAAACAACAAACATATTGTTGTCTTCTGACGATGTCAACATTCCTGTAGCAAAAGTACATAAATAGTTTACTACATATGGGTTACGTATTAATATGAAGAAACGATGTGTATTGAATTTTCACTTCCAAATGTAAAACACAGGTATGAAATTATTTTCATACGAAACCACAATCAAACTTTATTAATACATTTGTATTGTAATTATCATATATTTTTATTCTTATCGCTAAATAGCAAAACAGCCTGTCAATTAGCCAAACGTTTTGGGTGAAACAGTGAAAGTGAATAAGGCTCTTCACAAGCGTTATTCGAAAACCCTCCAGTATGCAGAATTGGAGTGAAAAAAGGGACTAATACAAACGACTCAGTGGGCACAATCACCGCTTTGTCACCCATCGGTTTCCATTCGATTTCTGGTCTACTACTCTTTTACAGCATGTCTACATCCTGTCATCTCATAATGCGTTCATTTATTTAACGGTTCTTTCTCGATACCAAGACTTATAAAATCGATCAACATTTGTCTGTGGCATGTCGTTAACCAAAGCTAGACCTAAATATATAATGCAGATACTCGCCGGCGGTCAATACGACTCGGGATTGATTAATTCAAAGTTGTTTCGTTACAGGTGTTACGGTGAAATCGTATATTTTCTTTAGCATCGGCTTTACGAAGTCGATGAGTTTTTCCACGAATCGAGCCCAGCTTTTTTCACCTCGCGTCGATGTGTCAACAGAATATATCTAAACCCAGCTTACTTGTATTAGTTTTTGTACACTGCTGTAGATTGTTACGGATCTCTGTGATTACTATGACTATTTTAGATGTCAGAATTTAAATATTTTTATTTTTATATATATAACACAGACAAACCGAAAAACCGATTAGTAAGAGTCTTTTTTTTGTATCCAAATTTCTGATCAATAGTGTATACAAACGATGGTGGCCAAGTGGTTGGGAACAACGGCTTCTAACTGGAAAGTACTAGGATTGATTGACGGCGGACGAATTGGGTGATGAGTTTTAAACTTAAGCCGAATTAAAGTACACACTCCAAGCCCCGAACTCCATCATCGCAATTATGACGACGATAGCTAACTATCCTACTAACTAATTGCTAACAGCCCCCAATCCTTACTGCGCTGTTGAAGAGGGGCTTGAAGATCTAATCTTAAAAAAATACAATGTATATAGCTTCTGCGAAGTGAATACGGTATTAATCATGTTTATTAATATTTACAAATAATATAAATAAATATTAATAAACATCGCGGTGCCCCGGACACGGTACCTTGTCAAAAAAAAAAAACAATATGAGTCTTAATCAGTAGAGATCGCTTTCACTTCTCGCTCTTCACTTTCTCGAACGCAATATCTATGACAAGGTTCCATCTGCGTGTAACACCAGCCGCTGAAATAAATGCAGAAAGTTTTAGATCTGGCCTGCAAGGTTAACCATTGTGGATTTTTTTAAATTCCCTGTTTAATGTATAATGAACAAAAAATGTCGACTTCACATTTGGAAATTCTGCTCAAAGGACTTTGCAAATAAGCGTGTGTGTAATAGTCAAAACAAAAAGCAAATATTAATAACATTGATTTGAAATATGTTTAGTTGAATGATAACTATTATAAAATTTTAGTTAAAATGTGATGTAATAAATTATTAATTGACTAAGTAAAAAAAAAACAATACTAAGCTATCGGTTATCCGCAATTATAGATGAAGTTTGATAACTTTCCAGGGCAACACTGTCAATATTCAGATAACAGTAAAAGTTTGTCGATAAACCAACCATTTTTTAATAATGTCAGAACACAAACTCATAAAACAACTTTACAGTAGCAATCAAAATTCGATCTGAAACAAAATAAAACTTTTCTACCGCAATATCACAGGAGACAACCCTCTATCGACCAAAAAAAGAATTTATCCCCAACGCGTTCATGGAAGTCGCAACGTTCGAGTGATCATGAACGCGTGGAGATAAAAAAAAAAATTAATGTCGAATCGGGAAGCCTTTTCTTTCGGAGTCGGTGAAAATTATCGTACAGTGGACCAAACGAAATTCGTTACACACCAGAATGAACCGTCCGACTGACGGTTATTAATCAAACTACAGTCCACTACATCAAGTTTAGGACAGCGGAGCCCCGAAATTAATTACCGTATAATTAATGTGATGGGTGACACCGTGGCGCGGGAGGGGGCGGAGGGGCGGCGGCCGAAAGCGCCGCATCATCGCCCCGGAATGGTATCCAGGTCCGCGCCCGCGGAACTCGCGCGCGTGTACGCGTTTAAAAAAAAAAACCGCCCAACCTTTTTAGTCTAGGAGCCGGCGTAGGAAAAGCTTTTCTCGTCTGACAAATCGATTGAAGTCAATCCGTTCCGAGAGCTTATTGGAATATAGAGAATTTAACAATGTAATGCAGAGTTGTCAAAAAAATACTGCCACCTTGACCTTTGATTAATCTATTTTTAATATATATATTAATTATTCTACTAGATTTTGCCCATGGCTCCCCAGCGTTGATATAAAATGATGTAAACGTAGATATAAAATGAACGTCCCGAAAAGAGTAACTATGTGAAAGTTCAAGTCAATCGGACCTACAGCTTCGGAGAGCTCTTGATGGGGCAGTCAGTCAGTGGTATTTCGTTTATGTATATAGATATATATATATATATATATATATATATATATATATATATATATATATATATATATATATATATATGAGAGTGTGTATATATGTATATAAACGAAATATATCCACGGCTATATAAACCGATGACAAGAATTAGTAGATTAACACTAAACTCCTTGAGTAAAATAGATTATTGAGATTTCGTCGTGGCAATATACAATCGTTTTATTTTGATAAGTACTAGAATTTGCCCCAACTTGGTCAAAATTAGAATTGTGGCCGATAACGGGTCGAAATTGCCAACGGAACAATGAACAGAATCAAGAACCGAGAGCAGGAGGGTTCAAAATCAAGAACAAGACTGAAATCGTAATTGACCGTGAGACCAAAATTAGAATCATGATTGTGACTAGAATTGGAATAAGATAAAGTGAGAATTGAGACCAATATCGGAATCAAAACTGTAATCTACTTAAGTCGAGACCGGGATAACGATAAGGACCGTGATTACTTATCGTAGTAGATCGATATATAAGGTAACGTAATTAATTCTGTCCACGAGAGCAGAAACGTGGGCGAAAACTAATGATTAAATAAGCCTTTAGAATATAATTTCATTAATTGAACTATAGATCTAGCTGGATTCTAGACTATTTTGCGTTTGGAGACATCGTTATCCGATTGTGCGAAACCTAAGAAGGATAATTGTTATCGAGATTTGTATATGGAAGTGTCTATGTGATGTGTCGGTGTACGTTACCATTGATTCTTAGGACTTCATAAGGCTTTATGGGTTTAAAGCATTATAATTAAAAGCATGATGTCTCATCGGATCGGCTCGTATTGAATGCAGAATTGGACTCATTTGGATTTGTAAGGGTCACGACATGTCGGTAGCTATGTACGTGTATTAACTTTTCTGATATATAAAAACGGTTAGCCTATCCTTTTAATTAATATTTGATATTGCATTCCAGAATATCTGAATATATGCTTTATGAATAAGGGTTCAATTTAATTTAATAATATTATAAAGTATTTAAAAATATTAATATTTATGGGACACTATTTAAAGGATAACCATAGATACATCCTGTCTGGCCTCTTCTTGCTTACGTCACAATGCCAGCCAACGCCCCAAAGAGTGTGTTATTGAAATGACCCACTATACTGATTCTGTAGTAGGACAATATGAATACATAGTAGCTGCGGACTGTTGGGCGGCTAATGACATATATTGTAATTTAACCTCATTTCGTTAATATGTATTCTAATTTAATTTCATTTCGTTAACTATTTATAAAGCGTTTTAGCGAAAACGTAAAAATGTAACCTAAGAAAACGGACATACATGTGTATGATCTACTTACGGCTTGAGAGTCATCAGTACAAAGTTACAGGGACGATACTTCGTTGATAGATACATAATAGATCGAACAATATCTAGTTGAATAATTGTAGTGTGAGAACAAAATTAATGAATACGGGTATAGAGATTTGTGGAAACGCGACGGACTTAAAACTCTTCAAATGGTTTCACGGGTATTAGAGGATAATAAGAAGAAAAATTACGTTCTCCTATTTATAGATAATAAATATTTAATTCAATGGCCTTATATATTTGAGCAGATAATACATATATTTATACATGTTTTTATATAATACATAAAAACATGTATAATATAAATAAAAACAACACTAGATACAGTGTCATGACGAAATATCATATCGGAGAATGTAACAAACTCGTATAACGTATGATCCTCTCTTTTTTCCTGGTTCACCCATCAAATTAAAGGCTGACAAACGTTAACTTTAAAAATAATTTTTGACCGATGTTTTCATAAAAACCATTCAAACTTTATAAATTCTTCCTATTTTTCTCGTTTTTGAAAGTTCTCATTAGCTACGTTATTCTCTCACAATTTTCCAGTTTTCTTTACGTCTCTAATTTTGTAGTTCAATTTTACTTCATTAGTTAATCTAAATTATTTACATACTTGATCTTCTTCATAAATTTTGATTTATTTGCGTAACAACTTTCGTCATTTATATTTTATAAATCTAGTTACAGATTTTTTAAAAAAGGACATTAAATATATCTCATTTAACATATTTTAATAAGGAAAATTATGATAAGTAGATACATATTCTTTACAAAGAGAAGATTAAAAAAAATGTAAAGTACAGAACCATCTGCGCACGATTCCGACGACTGACTTGACACGACTGACCCATTTGGTTTTTTGTTTGTCTGGCTGTCCTTTTTTTAAGCCTTACATACGATATCAAAGTTCTTTTTTGCCCTTTTCATAATTCGGTAGTATTTCATGATTGTAACGAACGACAACGGCCTGACATGCCCGGTTTCGCTAATATGCGCGAGTGGGCAGGTCGGAGGTGCGCCCTTAATGCGTTTAAGGCGCGTTCACACTACCAACACTACTCAAATTGAACCCAAAGACCACTTAAATGACTGGAAATGCTCTGTGTTCACGACAAACGTTGCTCATATTCACTAACCTGATTTAACTATTATAGTAAAAGCAAAAAGTGCTTTTTAGTAAGTTTAAGACAGTAGACACCAACCAAAATTAACAGTCATAATTTTGACGCTAATGCACGGAGCCGACACTTAGAAGACTTAAATGTTTTGTTCATGATTTTTCTGGACAGATAGCAGATCTTAAATGTCCTTTGTTGTATTTTACAGTTATTATTGTAATTTTTGCATAACGGTAAAAGTAACATTTACAGTATTTACTATGAAGAGAAATTTTATTTGATGAATAATTATTGTTGGGGGACACTGTTAAGTCACTCCACACTGGTTGCCTATTCTGAGAATCTCGATCTCTGTCTTTCGTTACACTCACATGAAAAAATAATTGATTGTTTCTCGCGTAGTGAGCGGATATTTTCTTAGCAGCAGATAGTAGAGCATGCTGTATATTGTATAAAATATATATTGATACTCACCTTGGGTAAACATCTAAATATATATTTTTGTATTATAAATAAATTTATGTTTTCGTGCTCTCTATAAACGTGCATGGGACTCCTGAGAAAATCGAGCCTTCTGATTCAGTTTTGGTTCTTGATTTTATTTCACCTTCTTGACTTCCGCTCATTCACAGTCCTCGCGCAGGAACCTTGCGTCGTCGATAATCTTAGTGAATCTTCCCCAATACACAGATTTCATGAAAATTTTTCACTTCGCCGCTTATCCAGATGATGATTGAATGATAAAGGCAATGGCAGCTTAGTTGTTAAGAGAGTTGCCTTAAAACTTGAAGGTGTTGGGAAATCGACCTTGGCTATATGACTTGGCTATCAATAAGTTATCAACTTAAGTCAAATAAAATCACTCGTTCTTGCCTTCGATAGCACGTAAGGCATTCATTCTCAGATGTCGTGATTACAATGATGACGACGTTGGCAGCCCCCGACCAGCACTGGACTAGCATGGAAATCCTGAGGGCCAAGCCCGCGAACCCGAAACAAAAAGAGACTGTGGGAGGGTGAGCGTCGGCAGTGGGGTGATTAAGAAAAAACCAGACGCACAAACACACACAAATAATGATCTATATTAATTAATATCTACGCACAAGTATGCGTAACACTTGTACCTGCCGAAATAGAATCGCTTGTCCTACAATGCAGATGTACGCGCTAACTGTACTGTGCAATCACTGATTTATAATTTTTGTGATAACATTTTTAAAATAGCATTATCTCTTCAATGCGCTCTTCACTACATTTTCGACCTATTTTTTTTTAAGTTTATCAATAGAAAGATAATATCCCAATTGTGTGACTCATATTAATGTATTTGATATTAAAAAAAAACTAGTATAAATTAAATTATATAAGTAACTTCATAAAGGTTTTTCCTGTTAGTGAACTGTCTCACTTCATTCACTATCACTCGAGAATTCGGGCTTAGTTGATCGTCGTATTTAAGGCCGCGGCCTATAAGCGAGCGATCTGTGGAGCGGCAGCGGGGCGGGACGGCGGCGATCATGACAAAAGCATGTGCCTGTATTAGCGAGGCCAGGAGCAAGGAGGCAGCGGGTAGGGCGCGACCAACCGGCCAAGAGTGGAATGCGTGCGATGTCGGTGCGGCACGACGTATGTAATTTTTTTTGTGGTTTTCGCAGCAACACTGCTGATCTAGTATATATTGTAAGTTAATTTTCTTTGTGATGCACTCCGATACATTAATCTCAGCTGTGTTATCAAAACTAGCTATAGGGAACAGTAAAAATCATTACTGTATGTATACTTATTTTTGTGTATTCCTCAAATTTTTGATGGTGTCTTTTTGTATCTTCATAATTGTCGTGAAATTCACCTTTTCGTTCCCTTTCTTTATTCAAAGGAGAAGCGTCTTATTTACTCCATAATAAATCGTACGTAGAAATAAATCTTTTTTCTAACAAATATTCTCATCGACGTATATTACATAAGGACATTTTTTCACCATGTTAAACACGAGTGATCACCGTTCGTCTCGAGGCCCACTAAAGATCTCTGGCACTGTATCGCGGCCCCACCCCGCCTGCCTCCACGCCGCGGTCTCAAGGTCTCTACTGTACTCCGCCCCGCAAAATACACAACCATCTTGTTTTCGCAGTCGGTCGATAACTCTATTGGTCGGTGTGCACACGGCCTAAAGTCGTTAGGAAGCGACGGGCGCGGCGCCGCGCGGATATAGCCGTGTTCCGGGCCGGGCCCATCGCCGTGGAAGTAACGATCGGACTAGCCTTTAGGTTGAGATATTCGGCTTCGATTCCTCGACGGGTCACGTGTAACTATGAGACGAACCGATGGACGTCTAGCTGTATTGATTTTCTCGTGTCATTTGAAGTGACCGAATGAAAATGTTTGTGACTGAACGAGTAATGAGTCTCATGCTGATGTATTCATGATTGTATATTTGAAACTTTAAACGCAAATTGAGAGTAATTCAAATATTTTTTTTTGCAAAAAAATGACATTGGGTAAAATCTATAGTCCGTGACTATTTAAATTCAGAGTGACCAGTATTTGATAAAACATTTTAACATGTAAACACTTCATATATTTATTAACAATTATTTTATTAATAACAAACTGTTCATGCGGCTGCGTCTAGGTGAACATAAAACAAAATCTTTCATTTTTTACGCCTAGGTGAACATAAAACAGAATCTTTCATTTTTTACGTCTAGGTGAACATAGAATTATATCTTTCGTTTTTTTTTTATTCAGAGCGATAGCCCTTTTAATTATATTAATTAATAATTATATCACCAATTATAATTATAGCTGTAACCACAGCTTCGTTTTGGTGGACATACAACGAATTCCTTCTTCTTTATATTCAGTGACCTTTTTTCATCCTGATCTAACACACCACTAAAATTTGACGTCGCTGATTGGTTCTGTTTTATTCCCAAAACCTGCCACAACGCCAAACGAGAAAGCTTATTTCAATCACGGCAACAAGTTTACTCACATAATTTCTTCCGTTTTCTTCAAAGCGAAAATTTAAAGCATCTTATATCTGTCAAAGCCGGTTAAAGGCAACACAGTTTCCATATATTGTTTAGAATTCAGGAAATTTACACAATCACATCTTAAAAAAAGTAAAGATAGCCGTCATTACAAGTATATGGCGCGGTCTGTGTCACGCGACCGCCCTGATTGAGAGTGACAATTCTAGACGGGAACGACCCCGCGCAAAACCGAGTATAACCAATCTTCTACTTCTTCTTTAACACGCTTTTATTAACTTCACCTATATGTATGTATGTATGTTTGTTTGTAACCGACTCCTTTGGAATCGATTTTGACCCACTTCGAACGATCTGATTTCATTTAAACTTTATAGGTTTATCAAGGACCGATGACAATACAGTAATTTCATATTTTGAAGGATAAAATTTTGAAAAAAAAATAATTTCCGAAATCTTGTAAAATATGATGTCGATTGTCGAGGATTTGTTGAAAAGGGAATTTCGTCACTTAAAACAATAAAAAAAATCATTCCGATCTACGGCGAAAATTCGCGTCGACAGCGAAGTCTCGGAAGTTTGCGTTGACGGCTGTTTATCGTAGCCGAGCGATAAAAAGCCGTTAAGCGGAACCCTTTTGCGGCTTCCGTGACGTCACCGGCTGTAGCTCTCGTGTCGTGTAACCCTTGAACGATCGTCGTGAGTCTTATTGGTGTTGATGAATAACCCGATGGCAATTTTATTTCCAGGTGAAAAAAAGACAGAATTTCACCGACCGATGCTAACAATTGGCAGGCTGTTAATTTTTTAGAATATTCATTTCGTAATAGATCGTCCTTAATTTTGTTTTAACGATCCGTCTATGGTTGATGGTTGAAGTCGGATCGTAGTAGTACATTCAATGTTGATATTTGACGTACGTTATATGCAAATTAATTTACATCAGATGAAATTGGGGCCTATCCTAGCTCCCAAAATACTTTCAATACAGATGCCCGCGTTGAATGATGCTAACGCGGCTTCACGTGTTCTTCGGATCTCAGAGTAATTTGTTTTTAATTTGGACTAAATCATTGTTTAATTGCGCGTCAAGATCAATGTTTGAATCCTGCCGATTGTAAAGCGCCGCTCGTAAATTAAGTCAACTAACCTGACCAGTCTTTTTCCGTCGATTAGTCAAAAGGATTTATGTTGTGAAGTCGTGAAGGCAATGAGTTGGGAAGGCAAAATTTCGACAAAGCATAATACAAGGTCATGTTGCAAATATTTTACAAACCTACAATATTATACAATTTATAATATTATTTATCATACTGTACGCGGTGGCTGAGGCTTATTCAAATATTTTATGTTGCCAGACGGACATTCTTATTGTGCGATTCCAATTTACCCTGAATCAGTATTGATATAAAATACAACCTTGACCTTAGTAAATTTCTTTTTGACTATACGCTTATATGAGTATGCGAGTGTTTGCGAGTTTTGAAGTCGTTTTAAGTAAAAAAATATTACTTAGAAAGCTTGAGTATAATTTGAAGTTGCGAAAGATTGATTATTTGTTGTTTTCCCAAAACAATCGAAGTTTGGAGACGATGGAACAATGAATATTTTTCATATTTCGTTTTTTATCAATGTCCAGAAGTGAATGGTAAAGTTATTTTTAGGGTTCTGTACCTCCAAATGAAAAACAGAACCCTTATAGGATCACTTATGTGTCTATCTATCCGTTAGTCCGTCACAGCCAATTAGCTCTAAATTTACTAGGCCGATTAAGTTGACGTTCGGCATACATATTTCTTTTGTGTCCCTACACGTCCGTGTAACGGAATTAAATGAACTTAAATACATGTTAGGGCCATTTTTGGGAGATAAATAAGAAAATTTAAAAGAAAGTTTTCAATCTCTATTATGTGACATTTCAAACGAAAACGCTTGTTTTAGAGTCTTGAATACATGTTTTTTTTTTATAATTATTAAGTAAATATAATAGTTTTAAAATTATTTAAGGAAATAGATGAAATTTAATTCTCCTCACTTACCACTGAAATTATTGCATCGAAAATTTTGAAAATGTATTTAATAGCTTTAACATACAGATTACAGAAAAACCTAAAAGAAGAAACCTAAATCTAAAACCAAACTACAGAAAAAAAAATCTAAAAAAAACCTAACCTAATAATTAGCTTCATTTCTGTTTGTTTCAATCTCCAGTATAAGCTGACACTCACTAACTATATGAGTGTAGGACTCACATATTTAGTGAGTGTCAGTTTACTGCAATGCAAAACTTTGTATTACTGCAATGCAAAAAACAAATCAAAATATTAGAATACCTTCACTAGGTATTAATTAGTCCACGTATTGACCCATATACGACAAGACAGAATTCAAAAATAGACAATATATTCAGCAATTTTTCTTTACAATCCGGTACCGTACAATTTTTTTTTTTTTTGTTAACACAAGGAAACTTAGGTCAGATTAAAATAAAAATATTACAGATGTTCAACGCTTGGAACCTTCTTCACGAGAAATGAACTCGCACTTGCCCCGTTTCTTTAATATATTTTCAATTTTATTCTATAATAAAAGCTGTCCGGTTTCATAAAAGTTTATGCAACAGAGAGATATTTTTAGTAACAATTTTAAAGTATCCGGTAAGCCCATTGCAAACCCAACTCCTTAAATGATATTTATTGACGAACAGTAAGACCCCCATCAAAATATCTCTCCAGTTCATTTTGTAGTAAAACATTTTAATGTTTAATAATATGAAAATATGACTTTATCACGAACAGCACGTTTTTCTATTTTCTAACCTATTTCAAAAAAGGGGAGGTGGTTCTCAGTTCGTCTGCATTTTGTATTATATTTATTTATAATATAATGACTTTTATTTATATATATAAACTTTAGCCTCGATGTAGAAAATATTCCGCAGCGGCGGCGCTATAAAGATGTATGCGCGTTTTGTCAGACTGGTGATGTCGATTGGTCAGTGATTAGGTTTCGGCGAGGCTTCAGCGTGACAGCGAATTGATGAATGGCCACCCCAAGCCCACCCTCCCCACCCCCGACCTACTACCCCCCCCTTTCGAACGATGTGTTTCGGAAATTTTAGGCTAGGGGCACGGAGTGACGACCCCGCGCCGGTCGATATAGAAAGTTTAGATTGACTATGATCTCGTGAACTTTGAACGGACGTGGACCTATGCCGTCGTAAAACATGCTGCATTTTATGCTGAGCTTTTGGAATTCATTTATTTTATTGTGCCTTGCTTGGTATAGTGATTTATTCTATATAGATTAGAGCATACGCTTTATACGTTTACACATTTTATGTATGAATTTTGTTTATTTTTTTATGACGCAATTTTTAGAATTTTGTTAATGACGCATTTCAAGTGTGATTTCTATTGCCTACGAAATAAAGTTGCTTTTGATTTTATTTAATATGAATCCTTTACAAGACAAAAATATTTATTTTAATGTTAATGTCATAAGTTTGTCATGAGTGTAGCGTAGCTATCGGGACATCTACTTCATATAATTAAGTTTAAATGCCGGAAAATGCAGAGGTTAAGTTGATTTGGATACTGTTATAGGCTCATTATTTACCTTATATATATATTCTTATGAGTAGTTCGTTTATCGGCGTTAACAAGGGATATTTGGGCAAAGCTCTTTGTTTTGTTTTTAAAGGACCGTATGCGTGCTGTAATACATACATCATGGAAAATAAATACACACATCCGGGGATATTATGAACATTCATCATATTGGAATTGTGATTGGGACAGTAATTGAAATCGAGAATTGGATGGGCGCATTAACAATATTAGCGGGATCCCGGTCGGCATGAAGAGGAAGTCCGGAATTGGAACCAAAAAGGG
>BGZK01001872.1:0-98369 GCA_005406025.1 Eumeta japonica
GCTACCTCGCTCTGAGGCGTTCCATAAGGTTTGAAGCGAGAGCGAACGAGCGACAAGAGGTACAATCGGCCTCCTCGGCAGCGGTTCGACATCTGTCTCTCTCACTTGAGGAGCGATGCGATGTGGACAGCTGCTATACAATAATACATTTTATATGTTTTGTCAAGCATGAAGTGCAGTGAAAAGTGAATGTGGTGTCAATTGTTTATAGCAACGATAATTGCGGCGATAAAGGTAATGATCCTTTCGATATTAAATATATGTTCAGTGATATATTGTTGAATGTTTGTGCTTTCATCATTAAAATAAATAGCATCGGTCCGCTAGTGCAGCGATTGTAGGTTATGCTATAATTGACAAAACTATAACAATATGCTAACAGAACTATTTCACGATCAGTAAAAAATCAATTGCTTTACTATTCGATCGAAATAATTATCGAGCGTAGCTATGATTTAAAAAAAATGAAACCATTCCATCAGTATTTTCTTATGACGTTGTCACGTTCAACTATCGTCAGCGAGTTTACAGACAACCGATTTTTATTTTGATAAAATATTGCCTTTCAAGTCTCATGTCTATATACACGAACATCTATTATATATAGAAGACATCTATTGTCTTCTGGAAAACGAAACAATCCCCTAAGCGTTACTTTTATTGACCGCCATTCAGCAGAATAGAGGTATTTGCATCTTAGGGAACATACCCATAATACGTGACCCATATTTTACAACTCCCCCTCGGTGACCAACTGCAGTATATGTTGAGACCCATAGTTTTCACGTAGTAATTCATAAATATGATTTTAAATCACTTTCTAACAGAAAGTTAATATAATCAACGAGAAAAACTTATGTAAAACATAAATAACAAGGTACGCTTTTATTTACCAAATAGAATACTATATAAGGACATCATTTTTAATGAGTACAAAACTATCAGTTTTAAATCAGCTGGCGTCCAGCATATTTGCGTTAGTATTGCCATCTGTGAGTTTAAAAGCAACGCTGCGCGTCATAATTTGAATATATCTCCGAAAAAGCATTCTCTGACTACGTGATAAAGCCTTAAGCCCCTCCCCGTCCATGGACTAATCGTAGTATTTTGAAGACCCCCAGCCCGTAAACGGGTCACGTAGTATGGGTATGTTCCCTTAGCTATGATATTGGATCTCAACAACAAATTGCACTACCACGTGAACTAAGCACTATGCCATGTATGTAAATATTTGTTATTGAAATGTACATGAAATTTTCCTGCGCTGAGAGTTATCATTTACCCATGGAAAATCCGAAACGAGCTCAGCAATCGATCATCGAGTTAATAACCAACATTACTTTGGATTCATCATCAATCGATAATCAACATTATATTGAACAACACTATTTTAGATCGGTCATCCAGTCGGTGAACAATATATTAGGTTGATGGTCAATCAATGACCAACATTATACTAAAATGACCGTAGAGTCAATAATCAATTTGTAGCAGTTTGAGATCTAACTGATTCTCAAGCAAAAAGTTTTGTGGTGAAAGAATATATCTAATGACCAACTATCAAACCGATCACATCTACGTATAATCAAGTGAAGACACAAGAGTAGAAATTTTATACCGGTCTTTATCGGTTGGATACCACTGCCACTGGTACCTAGTTTACATTTCGTAGCAATGCTGCCGATTCACCCGATGAGCTAATATCATTCGTTAGGTCGCGCGCCCGACCGCCTGATGCCGCCGACGGCGCAGGGTCGAAACGGCGCAGCCGGCAACACAAACGCAAAATGATAATAAGTAATCACGATTCATTCAGCACCGTTATCGTCCCGCCATCCGACGGCGACAGCGGGCGCGCCGTGCCGCAGGTGGCCGGCGTCGCTCGCGCGTCGCCCGAATTGTCCGGCCGCGTACCGCGGGCCGGAGTCGATCCGTTTAATGAGCCCCGATGCGCGCGCGGGCGCGCGACCCACATACGTTTTGCAGGTCGTTCGGGCGGCCATTGTTCCGCGCTCCGCGCGCCGCGATCGCGCCGTCGGAAGCGAGGGCTTCGGTTCGTTGTACCGGTGCATCGCCGGCTTTGTATGCGATCGAGTTTTAATGACTTTCATCGAGTCGGGGATGGATCAGGACCGCGGAGATAGAATTTATACGCCGACGGCGGAATGACCGAGGCCAGCGAATCGAGAATAGTAAATAATAATGACCAAAGCAATTTCGTGGTTTGTTAATGACCCATTTTAGAGTGTCTCGAGGCGCAAATGAGTGACTTTGCCGCCGACGATAAACGACATACCCACTTGGCCATTAACGAAATCTGAGCGACAATACCTTATTTAATCCCTACTCAAGAGCACCGACACGTAACAAATTTTTGATTCATTCTTCTGATTCATCCTTAATGATGTGAAAAATTTAGTAAATTCAAAACAGTAGAGTACCTATCGATCAACACGCCATTAACAATTATCATGAAAACTCTCGAGTCTTAAAGCGACTAAGACGAATAGTGATTTCAAAGATGTCTTCGGAATATAAATATCGCTTCAAGAATGATATTTGAATGTTACGTTTTCACACGTCACCGTATAGATAGAATCAAATTTGATGATGTTAATCTGTATACCGACTTCGAACAGATTATTAGTAATCAATTAGAACTTTTCGGTAGACGGTTTCGCTCCGCCGGGCGCTCGTGCCCGCGCCGTCGCCCGCGCCGGTAGAGTCAATACCTTCGTAATTTATATCGATCTACCTTTCGATCACGATACCGACCCCGCCCTTCATCCCGATCTTTCATTGCATCGGTTATGGTAAAAAAGGTGTTTCCCGTTTCAATGCCTTTACTACAAACGTTTTAAATTGTTTCCTCAAGATTTGACAAAGATTGCAGAACTCTGATGATGTCAAATCTGATGGAACAAAGTAAACTCGCGGACACATTTGTCTAAAATATCGTAATAAAACCCTTTGCATTTTTATTTTTAGATTATATTTCCTTAAAATATTAATTAAACATATTTTTCGCCATACATGCTTTAGTTTTACAAAATTAATGTGTTTCATTATATTTATAAAATTAACAAAATGTTTTGCATAATTTATTATATTTATGTATTAAATAAACGGCTGGATCGATTATGATGAATTTTTGGGTGTGTTTGAGTAGGTCCCTGAATGGTTTAGATTCACAACTGGACCCAGTAGGTAGCGCCGCAATCAGGTCCTAAGCATTTTTTTAAATTTTTCTAGCGAATTTTTTTTACATTTCAGAATATATTACCCCAAAAGCTACCCCCACAACCTCTCCAGTATTTTTTAAAGTGAATAACTGATCGTTAAAACCTGAGAACTATATGAATAATTGACTTTCTGAGAATAACTCTTAGTTATGTTTGTGTACCATAGGTGGTGCTGTGCCGAATTCTGTGGTATTTGAGGTACGCATCAATACATGCACAAGTTAGTTGCGTTGTACTTTGGCGTTGTTAAGGCATTTCCATTTCTGTTTTCTGTGTTCCTATAGATATTACATAGAATATTTCCCACCGACCGTCGAGAAATTACTCCTATTTACAGGGTTTCGAGCCAAACTGGCAAAAACGGAACCCTTGTAGTAACTTCATGTCCGTTCGTTCGTCCGTCCATATGTCGCAGGCATTTTATTCCAAACTACAAGATGTACATTAATGAAATTCGGAGTACAGGTGTCTTGTATAAGTCACTTCTTAGTGTGGTAGTTAAATAACAAAATTAAATATTTCTAGGAGGGCGCTCCATACATGTAACATAAGCTAAAAAAAATTTTTTTTAGCAAATATCAACGTGTGGTATATATTTCGTCAGTTCTTTTAAAAAAACTTAAGGTTTATAAACAATTTTTTTGATTAATTGAGTAGTTTTGGAAATAATCGCTCCAAAAGTAGCATAAATTATGTCCCCCCCCCCACTAGTTTTTTAAACCGTACATTCAATAAATATGAAAAAATTGCAAAAATAATGCTCAATGAATACTTGCAACGAAAATTAGTTTAAAGATATATCGTTATACTGAATGTACCGTTTTTTTAGTTATTTCCGAAAAACTGCGCTTCTCAACAAAAGGACGTAAGTGCCATGAAGATATACTCTTTAGCTGTTGTACTTCAATTTAATAAGTTTAAGAGTAATAGTCGACATACCTACTTGTTTCTCTGATTATAGGCAACTAAAGTGCTTATGCCTATCCTATGCGAGAAACGGCTTCGGAACCCTACAGTGAGCATGGTCCGACATGTTTTTGACCGGTTTTTGATTTTGTTTTGGGCAACAGCGAATCACACAACGACGAAATGAGAAGGTTGAACCGGATGTCAAACTCAATGATTTGACATTGGGTTCAGTCATTTAGTGTATAGGTTATGAATTAACAACCTGAAGCCGCCGTCAGGGCAGGGCACAGTCTGTCGGGACCGCTAATGCATCATCCCTTATATAAGTATATACATCGTCCTTTATACAAATATGTATATACATCGTCCCTTATCGGACGTGGTGGCGCAAGTGTTTTTTTTAGACGTTTTACAGGAGGACACAAATAAGGTTTGTTATTTATTTCAAGACTGATTTTCTACTATAATAAAGAATTATTTTGTTTATATATATAGATAATTTATTAATGTATATTCAGGTAAAATTTCGTGTATATTTTGTATAATTTTATACAAAATATACACGAAATAAAAAAAAATATTTTTATATAGAAATTTAATAACATCATAAAAATAATATTATTGATATGTCCCTACGTTAGACACATTTCTTGAAAAATTTTATTCAAATGTCACTTACGCCCATTAACAAGAAAATTAAAGAAAAAACTTTATATTAAAGAAAAAGTTTTATTACGAATAGTACATTTTGAGAAAAATTATCAATAGTTCAATGACAGTCTATTTTAAGTAAATAAAATAATCATACTATAAACTTATGAGAGGAAAAAGGAATTTTTACTCAGATTTTAAGGACTAAAGAAGTCGATGTTTAGCATTCTAACGAGAGAAGTAGACCCACTGCACAATGTCGACAGATCTTATTATTTTGCTTTAGATTATTTTATTTCGCTTGTGTTTAATAGTTTTAATTCGACTTCATTAATCTGCCGTTCTAAAATTATCAAATGTTGAAATTCCTCGAAGTGGCTATTTTTACAGAAAATTTGTAACGGATAATTCTGTCTCAATTTCCAGTTCAACCATTCGTGGCCAATTGACATTAGTGACGCCATCGTGCGCTCTGTTAGATGAAATCTTCAAATCTTTGGATAACTTTTTGAAATTAAAAAAATTCGAATATACGAAGGAAATACATTATACGCCTTGTTCCTCCTCGAAAGTCTGAATAGGGATGAAGATATCTCACTCTCAGTGTCCCGCACGTGCTGTACGGTGTGCGCTTCACCTGCCTCGTCCTGACCGTGACGTGCCTCAAAAGGAAGCGAAACTTCCCGAACATGTTCATCATAACACCAAATACAAATGAGCGTCGAGGGAGTGGTCGAAATGTGGTTTTGTCTGCACAACAGTCACAAAAAAGTCGCTACCTCTATAACTTTTTCCTTATCGTACATTACAAGTACTTCGTACATTGCGGTTGCTGCTTCAGATGAACCTCGTTTGCCTTCACGCCAGCTACAGCAGAATACTTCCTGGTGACGGAGGTTGTCGACGGCAAAGTCGCATACAGACCGCATCATTTTATGAAACAATGCGCTATAATTAGATATCGGCGGACTCGGAACTCCCTGGAAATCGAAGATTGCGGCTCGAAAACGTTTGTTCTGCGATAGGTTTTGGTTTTAATTCCGTTTTCTCTTTAGATTTTATATGAGCGTCGAGTATTTCTTTTCTTTGAATGTATATTTTCTGATGAAAGCCCGTACATATTGAACATTGCTCTTTCTTTACGTTGAAATGACAGACATATAGTTTTAAAAGCGTACGACGATAATTGGATAGTCTTTTTTAAGGGAGGTCCGGACGCAAGTATCCGCTAGAGCTTCTTCTGCGGCAGCGGCGAGACTCGGCACGGGCCAAGGTTCGATGTGCTCTTTACCCGCTCTTCTATTTTGGATTCTTTACTTGCAGCTTTAGAAGAAATCTGTAGCCCGTCACGTTTTTATTTTAGTACTAAAACTGTCGCATTTTATTGCTAAGCGTCATTCTCACTCTCTTCTCAGAAACACCCAGTGTACCTAGAAATGTTTCTTTCTTCCCCATTCATTTAGGTGATTCGTTTTTAATTATCATCTTTTGACTTCCGATATCTCGATATTACTTACGATAAAGTTTCTCTGCGCCGTAATTCTACCAAGAGTATAGTTCTGTTGAAGAATCGAATCCTTCTGGTTCGTTCAACGCAGAGATTTTTCCGTGTTTTATTATACTGATTGGACAGTTCACTCAGAGACTTATTTTACTCGCAGGAAGGACTTTCATCGCTTTAATACGTACATATTGTTTGCCAGAATCTAACAAATGACTACCTCTTTTTGTTTATTCACATGACGTTTTTTCTACGTGTGCGATTCTTTCCCGACCGCCATCTACTTGAAACATTGCCGGTGCAATAGTTTTGGCTAAGTTAATGATTAGAATAGCCGTATTTATATAAAAAAAAATGCATTTACAAATTTACAGTTTTAGAGGAATATTCCTGCATGAAATAAACCTTCGTTGAATTGATTTATGATTTAGGCACGAGGTGTTAAGTTCAAGGAATCTAAAACATATCATCCAAATCCAATAAATATATCTCTTTTACATAGGATGATTTCACAAGTGCCCATACAGCACGGATAATCGGCGGCGTCTTAAAATCATTGTTTGAACGCGTGCCGCACGCGACAATAGCGTTGTGTTTTTCTTCTAATAATTTTTGTTTCAATTTAGCCAAGGAAATGCGATCAGATAAACTAGATACTTCATCCGTTAACAAAACTTAATCTTTTAAGTAGACGTATTGAGATTTTTTATATCAGTACTTAGTTATTTAATATCAAAAATCGTTAATTTATCATATTGAAATTATTTATTTCAGAATTATGTATTTTTTTTACAACATTACATAGGATTACAGATTAAGGGGTACTTTAAAATATATGTTTTATTTCTTACTTGAAAAAAAAGTAACGTATCTCTTTGAAAATATTATAGCATAACTCTAAAGTTTGTAAATAAAATTAGCTTATCACTATCCGTTTAAGACTACATTTGACAGTATAATATATAAATACATAGACTAGACGTAACTGGGAATCCCATTATCGATTTCAAAAACTATATAATCATGCAGCTTGACAAAATTAAAAAAGTTTGTAATAAAAAAAAAGATGGCCCTGTTTGATGTTTTATTTAATGTTTTTTATAAAAGTTATAATTTACTATTTTATAGGTTTCATATTCAAATTTAAGTAAATAAATATTTTTCTTATATTATTTTTTATTTCTTGTTTAATTACTCGCAAAAACTGTTAGTTTGTTATTCTGTTCCTGTTATATGATATAACATAACATAAAGCGAAAGGAAGTTCGCTCCAACCGGGTGACCTACGACACCTCTTTATTATCGTTTTTATTATTAGGTGTTCTTTATGAATTTTCAAAATTTTATAATTACCTAGTATTACGATTAATTTTTTAATGTGTGAAATTAGTTCTCTTCCTGGTGCTTTAATGGCATATTTACTTTCGGCTCACATCAAACAAGATTGCCTTCATCTAGTTGATTTTATTTGATATTCGTTCATGATAAATAATTATTAGATATTCTTTACCGCAATTTTGACCTAATGTTTTAAAGATGTTGTTACTGCTTACGTCCTGGCGTTATACATAACGTAAACAAATGTATATATAAATTTAAATAAAACCTGGCCAGATAAAGCGTTTCCATACTAACAAAGAATCACGTACACCCCAACCATGGTACTAGAGCTATGAGCGCACAAACTGTCAGATGAACAAAGAGCAGTTGTGTTTTATATTATGGATGAGAATCTCATAAATAGTTGCAAAATAACTAAATTTATTTTTCAATGATTTTAGAAGCACGTGAAGCAAATATTGTCTTACAGCTCATGGCACCTTCCGTTCAATCAGCAATCTTAGCTGCAGTATAAGAGCACCGACGATGATAAATACGAATCTCATTCTATTTGATAGATACGTTAGTGGTCTGATGTTTTAGTATTCGCAGATATTGGAATTACAATTAGTATCTACCACGTGACTGTCGACGCGTGTTTTTGAAGATGATAAACGTTTGTGTGATGTAGAGCAAAGGTAGAGAAAAAAACCACACCGGTTTCATTATAAAATTATACGAACATTGACTTCGTCGTTAATTTTATTTTTTAGGTTCAAAACGTTTTTACCTTCTCGACGACGCGCCAATTTCGAGTTACGCTTTTGTTAGTTCTATACCCAGTAAGCCTTGGAGATACTCCCAACGAGCTTATTCATCAGACGCCATTCCACGAGCAGTCACGCTAACTCGGCCGACCCCGCAGTTCGCCCGCCCTGGATACAATTTCTTTCTTTTGGCAGGCGATTAAACAACAGACGGAAATTTAATTAAAATCTTCATTTGAATGTTTACTGTCATTTGTTTGGAATTCAAATTTCTATTGGTTCTGTGAGCTTTTCAACAAAATTCTTACGCATAATTACAATATATAACTTTATTTCATAATGAGCAGTTAGATCACACTTATAATTACTATTTGAACACCTTAATATTCAATCAAATTTTGATTAGTTAGCGACGCTTACAGCATAGTAATAATGTTATTCTAATGATTTATCAATTAACGAAATATCTAATTAAGTTATTCTGCGCCCAGCGGTGTATTTAAAATTGTCGTTTTATTTTTTTGTAATGACAACCTTTTAGACCGTTCAACGTTCTTAAACTTCGCTCGTCAAACCTGGAATCATATTTGATAATAAAAAAGTAATTTTCAGAGGATTTTTTTTAATAATTATCATAATTTTCAATGAAAAACGCTCTAAAACCGTTATTCCATTTTCTGTTTAATACGAATTTAGACGTTTCGTGTCTATTTCGGCTAATTTCATTGTTATAATTAATTGGAGGTTGTGTAAATGCAAACTCCACTCCGTTGCCGACTTCAGAGCAATGATTCCATTGAAGAACATTCTGAACAATACGATTCGCTCTGGCATGACTAATCGGCACCCGCCGCGGCGTGGGATGCGTATAAATATAGCGCTGTGGCTTGTAGCTCGCGAAACTTGTTTTGCTATTTTTTTATCCTTAATTTTGCTCATTGAACACAAAATAGTCTTTATGAGTATACAATATTGTAATAAACAGGATCAATTCGAATGTCATCCTCTCATCGGTTTCGCTGGAGCCACTTACATTTTCTAAGTACGTAGATGCGGTAACTCTTTTAGCGAGTGTACACGCATTTAATTTTAGTAACAAATGTTTTGGATTAAAAAGTAATTTTTATAGTACTACACGAGATGTCGTCAGAACACGGGCACGTCACTCGGTTTCAATAAGTTTATATGATTTATAATATTGTGTTCATGACTATCGAGTAGTCTAAACACTTAAACACATTTTTCGCCGAACTTCAGGTCGTCTGTGAACATCGTGCTCGTGGAGAAGCAGAAAAGTTTCACTCGACCGTACTACGACATTGTCTCGTTAGCCGACCTCGATCAACTATCTACCTTAAGTTTGGTACATAACCTATAAGCAAATTTGGAACGAAATGTGACATACATTTTGTACATATATATGTTATATATTAAAATTTTATTATTACACGGTCGTAGTCTATATACCAGAAACTGATACTAATTCTGATATTTACGTCCGTCTGGTTAATATGTTTGAGTAGGTGAAGGACAATCGGTGTATTTACTTAGGTGTTAATAGCTGACTTACAACTTAAATTGCAGAGTGTAGAGAGGGGAGGGGGGTTATTAATCGGTGCCTGCTAATCCGCCGTCGGCTTATTTTTTAAATCTAGAAAAGGAAAGTATTTCACTTGGAAAAATTTATACTGTTTGAGTTTGAATCAGTCAAATTTAAACAAAAACCGGTTACGTACAAATAAGACTCGCATGTATAAATTTTCGTAATTTATATCGGTAGTGCACTGACATTACTAACATAACAAACTAGACCACACAATACATATAAATAGAAGCGTTACCGTGCGAGTAATTTCTAGTTCAGGCGACACGGGGCGTCAGCTATAGTGCAATCTGCATTACTTAAAAAATGCACCGTTCACCCGTCACTGTAGCGTCACCTAAAGAATGTTTTTCTCATTTGCTATTAACATGTTTTTAATATTATTTTTGTTAGTTGTCACGATTAAAGCGCCAGATCATGCAATTATTGAGCATTTCATTAATTACTAAGCCCGAGACGGCGACCGGCGGACGAGCGGGTAAACGTCGTGGGCTCGTTACTTGAAAATAATATTATTTTTCTATTTACTTCGATGTTGGATTTGGTATCCTTCGAATACCTACGGATTCTCAATAACTAAATGGCCCATATAAAATGAAACTTACTAGAGTACGCGAGCAGCAGATAATAGCAACATCGTCTGGAATCGATCAGAATTCTGTTAGAACCTATAGTCGCTACGAGAACTTCGTGAAAATGCTGCGACTGCGACGTTGCATAGCTAAACAGCCAAACGTCAAAACTAATCAAAACAGATCCGCCATGTTGAGAGGACGCGTTCCGTTTTGGGAATCGATCGCGTTCGAAATAACTGAACGCTGCGGCCGCGCTGCATTCCGTAACCGAAAACGTAAACAGACCGCCGCCGCGGCCGGGCGCCGCGCGCGCACCTCGGTGCGCGGACGAAGAGCTTTTCATAAATTAAAACAATACAAACATTTTAGTCTCTATAACATAACATGTATAAATAAAGGAATATGTTTTTTAACTTATTGCTCAAATTATTTACAAAGTGTTTATTATAATGTTATTTGTTTAATGAAATATATGATACTAATTAATATTCATCGTTATCATCTAAATAATAAAAAAAGGAACAAATTAATACCATGACAATTTCATAGTCTAACGAGAACTCTTTCTAATATACTTAAGAAAATTAACTAGCTACTTAACAGAAATTTGCTAATGCGCTATAGAGTACCTAATTACAAATACAAGATGACATGCTCCCGTACGTGCCGTACACGTCTCGAACTCTACAAAATACATTGTAGCGCGGTGTAGGTACATACTTGTTCGAACGCGGACCGACGGCGGCGTCGGCCGCACGTCGGCGGGCGCCTGCACCGATGCAGGGTTGTCGCGCCAGATTCGTTGCAACTATGCTATGATTTTTACTAATGGTGCAGGCTTCTAAAATAACTCCTTTCAACCTTGAAGTAGGTAATTTTTTTTTATCGACATATTTACAAATGTTATAAGTAATTTTTTAGAACTGTATATGATCGAGCCACCTTATCAATTTTGGCAGACTAGGAAAAATATACAAAAAAAACACATTTTCTTTATTATAGATATTGTATGTACAATTTTTTCTCGTAATGAGTAATATTTTTCTTCAACAAACACTTGAATATATATTTATGTCGAACTACATCTCGTCTCTAGATAACCTTATAATGACTTCAGAATTCCCGTTCTTCATACACTCTGAAATTATACAGATGGACAATCGACAAGATAGACAAGAGTGACGTGCGAACCCTTCGCTTACAGAATTACAAAAATTTCGTCACCTGTTACGACGATCGGCCGTATTGAACTAAATTAAACTAAGCAGCTCGAGACCGATTATAATTAGTCGATTAAATTTTAATACATTCCGAGAGCGGGCGGGCGCAGGCGCGCCGGTCATATATCACGGGGCCAGTGATTAGCGCCAGTCGTCAGCGTCGAAAAAGCCAATGGATGATACGTCAAAAGGTCCGTGTGCGAAGGTCGGCGGCGCCCTAGCGCCTTTGTCGCCGGCCTGTTACGAAACGCCCTCGTTCTGACGATACCTTCTCTGAGGCTGTTGTGCATTCATTATTTAAATAAAATAGCTACGTCCTACGTTCAAACGAAAGTTTAAACGTTTAGTAAGATCGACCGATAAGAAAGTGGAGGGCGGAAATCATTTTGTTCAACGTAAAGTGTTAACACTGAACACCGAAACGAGTTCGTTTATTTACCGATCCGAAAACGCAGGAAGAAAGGAAGGTAAACATATATGTTTATAGGTATAACTAGATGTGCCCGTGTGAAGAAATCGCATGGCATGCCAGCAGATTATGCGCAAGAAAACAAAAGAAACTTGCCAAAAGGTTTTATAAAGTTAAACTTCTTCACAGACAATGTTAATACACATATTCTAACATTGTAGAGCCGCGCCGTGGCTAACGTGGCTGCAATACGGAAATGGGCTGGATCAACCGGCGAGACGTACTTTAGGACTACGCTCTCGCAGAATGCAGATGTGAAGTAACAGCTTCCGCTGTTCCCTTTGGTCCAGCGAGTGAGACTTTCGGTGGCTCACTACCCAGACATCCTATTAATTCCCTTCACCAGATATCTAATTCCTTTTTAAAGGCTGGCAATGTACTAATAGAGACTTCTTTGGAGTCGCTAGTCGTCATGGGCGGCGGTAATCACCCATTCTCTGGCGGTTCGTATGCTCGTATGCCTCTTGAAAATGCCAAAAATAACACAATATCGGATGTATGAAGGCATTTAAGAATAGCATCTACTTCGTTTTTAGTATTGCTACATGAAATAGTTAATCAAATCTTTAAAGCTTTGAACTCTAGACAGATCGACATAGGTAAATAACCCAACCATGAATAAATATTGGTAGTGCAAAAAGTTGCTCCTCAATTCAATGCTGGGCCTTATCGACGATCCTGGCAACTATTTCCTTCGAAGTTTGAACGGAATTCTAGTATTAGACAATATTATTAGTAATCTTGATATAAATATAATTCCGCCGGAACCGAACAAATTTCAGTAATACTGTATTCATTTAATCGATGAAGTACACACTCTGGCGTCCTTTAAATTTGCTTTGGGAATGTGATAACTTCCCACGGAAAAACTTGTAATCGATAAAATTATTATTTCTATACCTTAATTTCACTTTCAAAATTTACTTTTTGGAACGAAGTTCCTTACGGCGGGCTTGGAGGAGATAGGGATTTTGCTGCACGACCGAACTGAAAAAAATGTGATAGTAAAACCGTAAGAAAAAGTCCGTGGAATAAAACCGTTAAATGAGACGTGCGCAGGCGCGACAGTCGTATATTTTTAGATATGTCGTTATTTTACTGCGCGTTTATTGGCGCAAGGTGACGCGAGCTCGGTGAACGGCGAGCGCTGATTGGTGGATCACACCGGGCACGGCTGGCATGAGCCCGCGCGACTTGTTTACGACTTCGCGCGATTACCGAGAATCGGTCGGGGTTATTTTCCATTAACAAATATATGTCGGTAAAATATAAGAAATAAATCATAATAATCGTAAATTTTTTCGAAAATAGAATTAACAATAAGAACAGAAAATGAAGATGATTGAAGAACAGATAGTAAGGAGTAAATGTCATAACTCCACTACAACGATCACCAAACGATTTAAGTAGCATCTTATAATAAAACATATTCCTGTCATAACACTTAAAGTACATTATATTTTTTTTTTGCAAATTGTGTCGATTCTACATTAGCCGAAGGAACTTCGTTCCTACCTGGTGTCCCACGACACCACTCGTTTTTTTTTAGTTTTAAGATATTGCAAGCTTTTACCGCGGGCTTTGAGCGCGGCGACCGAATCGAAAAATTCGCAACGAAAATAAAACCTAACACCTCCCACTCCGAGCTCGGCCCAGCGTTCGCTTAACATGTATATATATGGTACGACTGTACGAAGCTCGCACGGATCGAGACGAGCTGCTCCGAAATCGGACGAATACGTAAGCACCTGTTCCTGAGAAATTATATAGGTGTATAGGTATCTATCAACCTTTGTATTGCCACACTCACCGCATGTGCCCCGTAAGTATACGTGTAGGTATATATGTATACATAGGTGTACCCCATGTACAGCAGTGAATAGCACTTGCTGGTGAATAGCTATACGCGTAAAATTTGTGTATAAAGTGTTTTAAATATGAATAAAGAAAGTGCATTTATTAATGAAGAAAGTGATGAAAAACTTGAATTAATATTAAAGAAAAAAAAGTGCATAAATAAATAAATAATTACAATTGCATAAGTTGATAAAAAATGCTATGCAGTAGCTTTACCGCGGCAGTCCCCGAGTGCCACACGTTTTTTTTTTCTTTTCTTATTGATACATCTATCGAGAATAAACCTCTGCATAAATCGAAATAAAGGCTCTGAATTCAAAGTGCCGCCACGCCGCTCTCGACACAACCTTAGAAATAGAAATGGCTACGTCCATGTTTTGACAGCGGGCGTTCGCAGTTAGAAAGTTCAATTTACTTTAAATTATTATCTAAAAAAGAAAAAGTTCACGTGATAAAACAAATAATAAACACGTCTAAAACAATACTGGCTATGATAAAATTTGTTTGTTTTTTGTTATCGATATATACTTATAATAATGCCACTTATATAATGGCAACACTGTTTGTCCACGTATAACTATACATCTATATACATATAATCATTTTAATTAATTAGTAATTTTGTAATAAATAAAAGCAGTGATCTTTTAATTACTGAACATAATAATCCGACTGATTTCGGTCATGGCGACTACTTCGATAATAATTTATACCAAAACTGTGAATGTTTATATATATACAAAACGATACCTAATAAATGTGAATTAACTGGGTGGGTTGTGCTAAAACCGGGTATAAGCATTTGAGCTTAATGCAGTGATACATATAGGTATCGGCTTTCATAGAACATCCTTCCATCCAGCTACGAGCAAGCTGTGACGCGTACGGGCCGACATGCAGATAGGAGCGCTCGGGCGGCGAGCGTCCGAGCCGTCTCCACCCTTATGAATTTGTAAGATACGAATGCCAAATGGTGAAACTGCAAAAAATAAATAATCTGTATATATGAAAATAAAACACCATTCGTTAGTAAGCGTATCACTTGAGAACGACTGAACTGATCTAGCTCATTTATTCTTTAAATGTCTAAGTGCGAATAATTTTGTTAGGAAAAGAAAAATCGGGAAAGTTTCCCGGAAAATTCGGGAAAATTGAAACGGCTTATTTTTACGGGATTTTATGCATGAAATCATGACCATAACCTAACGCTAGATATATGTAATTGTATTTTTTTTGTTATAAACTTAGAAGATTGTAAGAAACTAAAAATTGGGACCATTACAAAGGTTTGTTTGATTGCCCGCAGTTTCATCCAAATACGTAGTAATTTGTAAGGGAATCGGAACTGAAAGCGGAACAGACCTCAGAATCGAGAACGAAACCGGAATGGGAATCGAAATGAGATCTGGACTGAAATGGCAAACGGAATTGGAGTCAGAATCAAAAGTATGATCGGGATCGGAATCAAAAGCGAGAACGGGATTAAGATTGATATTAATGTTATCGATGAAGGAGCTTGAACAAGTATAGAATACAAATGAATGTATGTTTACCTCCTATGCGTGCCTAAACCATTGATCTGACTATACGGTGAAACTTTGCTTGGTGACATGTTATACGTACGCCGGGAGAGATTTCTGACAAAAAATCTAGCTCTATATAAATGTGTCCCCGGTTTCATCCGTCTACTGGTACTACTAAACCGAATTACTGAACCGATACTAAAAGTTTTTTCCTTAATAGATAGCTACACCATGTTTGAGTAAATTAGACTACTAACATTTAGCTTCTCGGGTTCATTATAGTATTTATATTCTTGAGTAGATTTAATAATTCTTTAACTCATACACGAAAACACTAGACTGTTTCCAAGCAATAGTTTATATTTTATTTGATACTAAAATTTATCCTCGGCTTTATCTATATCGGAAATGTCACTGATAGTGGAATCGGAATTTAAAGTGAGACAGGGAGTAGAATTGAGAACCAGACCAGAATCAGAATCGAAAACGAAACCGGAACCGAAATTGAAAACAGGGCTGAAGTCGAAAACAAGGGCAGGTTCGGGAGCAGAATCAAGAGTGTGATCGGGATCGGAAACTAAAGCGAGACCGGAATTGAGGTGTCGACATTGATCGATACAAAAAAAAACGAAGGAATCAATTATCCTGGCGGAGCTGCGGGCAATAAGTATAAGGACAATTCGAGAAAAAACAAAACAACGTCTGCCGGTCAAGCTAATGCCAAATAAAATTAAAGTTCACCTTAAAAATTAGGATTAGATCTGCTAATTATCTATATTTGTAAACAATAAGCTTAAAAAGACTACGACATCAAGGCTTTTGTGTCGTCGATATTGTACAATGTGAATGCGGTCAGATATCTTTTCGCAAACATTCATAAAACTTTTCTCTTAATCAAATGTTGTTTAAATGTCTTAGATTCGTTTCAAAATCCCAAAGCATTTTCTAAATCAATAGTTTCTGAAATATGTAGCACGAAAAAAGTTAAGAAATGTAATAATTATTAGTAGTAACTCAAACGTATCACCAACGACAACCGACGTGCGAATCCGTGAAGGCGCTGGCCACGCCGCGGTCGGCGGGCGGCGGCGCGCGGAGCGGCTCTGCCGACCCATAAACTTCATTATTTTGCAATAAGGTTTGTTTTGTGACCGTAAGCATGATTAGCCTATTAAACGACTGTGACGTTTTAGTTTTAGACCACAGAATCGATACATTTTTGGTGAATAATTTTGAGTCCTTTTATCGTGACCTTTTAAGGTGGATATTATGACAAAAAATTTGATTAAAGTCGGTATTTTTAACAACGACTTTGAATGAAAATCATTTTAATGTGAATATTCATTGTATTGCAATTTAAAACATTTATTTATACAAAGAATTACATTTTTATACAAAGAATCTCGCACTGAATTTCATATTAACAAAATTTTACCTTTACACATACATACGTGCAATGCAAGCTATGCACTATTCTCTATGCGCGCGGCAGACCGATCATATTAGATCGTCTCTTGAATCGTTACGTTACCGAGCGTTACACTTTTAAGTGACTCCCAGCCGCAACCTAATTTAAGACGTTGTCACGTCAAAAAAATTACATTGAAAAATATACGTAATTACAAAATTTGTGAAATAATCATAAAATTTTCAACACGACTCATATGTAGTGTTGAATTATTCCTACTTGCTTCGAATTTACGTTGCGTTTTATTGGAATTGATTTTTTTTTTAAATTGAAGTAATAACTTGTAATTATGAAAATTCTCGTTTGTACACTTGAAAATCGGTCTATGGTGATGCTGCACGACATCACAAGTGTGAAACACACTTTATGATCGAACACGATTAACGTAAACTAACTAATGTACGTTCAGTTCCGGGACGCACAACCGAAACTGCGTTTACTTACAGTACAAACGGAAATCAATAAGCACAACAAACCATTGTCTCTACGGCATTAGGAGGAAATTATATTGGCCGAATGCAAAGTACAGGTGAACCGTAGTATTAATAAACTACGCCGCCGCCCGCGCCGCTTCGTGAATAAGTGATGGTATTTGAGGCTACTTCACGCGGCCGAGCGCCCCCGCCCGCGCCCGCTCCGCCCGCCCGCGCCGTGATTACGGCCGACAGGCTGCGCCGCGCCGCCGACAAAACGGGCGCCAACTCGCGCACCGGACACGCGACTCGGCCAACATTCTGACCGATGAAAAAGTGTGTATCCGGTATGCGAATTTACACATGACATCTCGAAGACGGCGCTGACGACCTCGACGTGAGCCACTTCAATAACGTTTTCTTCTCGATTCGAGTTCGCCTATATTTATGGGCGTCCTCCCTGGAAAACGACATATTTTTTACTAAGTATTATTTTGTAGCGCTATGTCGTAAATTTTTCAGGTAATTACACTGTTGCTATACGTTATTAGTTTTCATGTATAAATTAGATGGGTGGTCTTACGTGACATTATTGAGATCAGAGTGCACAGCGGGTAAATTTTGTGTATAATGTATAATGTATGCATGTAATTTACTTAAATATTTATTTTTGAAAATGAACTTAAGTAATTTTCTGGACAAAGTAACTAACTAACTGGACACACTCAATTTCAGTTTTGACTCTGGTAATCTGTAGTACTCTAAACCAATAGAATCTATTCGTATGCATCTTCATTCATTTAAAAAAAATCTAATTATGGATTGTGTTTGCCCAATCAATAAAATTTAATTTTGTAGACACATGAGAGTTAGTCTTTGACTAATAACATCTTATTGATTGTACATAATTGTATACTATTTTTGCTATCGCATGACAGACGTAGTCTTTCAGAAAACTTTTGGATTTCATAAAAACATAAATTCAAAGATTAATTATTTACGTATACCAAACATACACATAAAATAATAGACCTAAAAATATCATAACACTATAAGTATGTAGGTCGTTTCACTTTTTTGTTTTAGGAAATTTATTAATAAGAGACTTGCTATCCTTCAAAAGATTTAGAATATTTAAGACATCTTATCTCTATAATGTGTATAACGATGCTAGAAAATATGAAAATAGTTTATTCGTTCTCTTTTTTTTCAGGATATGAAAATCTGCATGTAAAAGTTTACATTTCTTTTAATACCAAATATATCATTGACTCCTTGCTGTGTATAAAACAATTGACATACACATTTATTACAAAAAATAACTTTGTTAGAGTCACTTTAATATGATCTATTTTACTCGTCCACCCTAAACAATTAATGCTTGTTCACCTTCCTTGTTCTTGTGGTGTTATTTTGAAAATTGCGTGTCTTTATTACCATGGATTAGACCCCCGAAAATTTTTGTGCGATGATTTATTACGATTTTCGGCGTGGGCTAACTCAAAAACAGTACTTTGATTAACTTACTTGGACTTTTGGAAATAAAATGCCATCAAAAACCACTGCGTATCAATGGTTTAATGAGTTTAATCGTGGGCGGTCCTCTATGTTCACGGTCGAATTTAAAGAAGGCCGCCCTAAATCGGTTGTTGTACCACAAAATATCGATGCTGTACCTAATGGAAGTAATAATGCAAGATTGTTATGTTATATATCGCGAGGTAAAGGCGTCCTTAGGCATAAGTATGACGATCATACATAAGATACACGAAATTTGGCTGTAAAAAAAATTTGTCCGCGTTGGATTCCCCACAACTTGAGCATTTATCAAAAACAGGCTCGTATCGATTGGTGCAAAAAAATAGAATCATGGTACGTCAAATACTATTTATAATACCTAAACAGAAACAGATGAATCTTGGATCTATGCATATGACCCCGAAATTAAAAAAACAGTCAAAGGTGTGGGTGTTCCAAGCCGAGCCGAGCCGAACCCAACAAAAATGATTCGTGCCAAAAGGACTTTGAGCAAATGGCTTTATATATAATAATACCTGCTTTTTTGTTATAAATGGACATCTGGTTACAGTGCCACTAGAGAATCGGAATCGGTTAATTCGGAGTGGTACACGACCAATTGTTTGTCAGAAATCTTTAAAGAAACAAGAAAGAACAACCGACAACGCAGAATCATTCTTCATCATGACAATGCTAGCTGTCACACGTCAGCCGAAACAACTCGGTTTTTGGAAGGACAGAAAAGTGCACCGATCATCACTGTGAATATTTTGAAAAGCAATGAAACCATATTAAATGATAGATGTTTGTTTCTTTTTGATATTTCGGACACCTAAATAGCAGCCCTCGTAGCAATGCTAACGGATTTTGACAGCGTCAACTCACGCCCAAATCGCCAGTCTCAAATTGCAGCACATAACATTGCACCGTTATTTTATGGAATGAAACTGTCTTCATCGAATGGAATATAAACAGTTTCAATCTCCAGTATATTGTTTGGTTCGTTCGCACGCGGCGTAGACTTAAATTTTTCGGGAAATTAATTATGCTATTGTAGACAAATCTCAATATCTGCACCTAATTTTACTTCCCTAATATCATCTGCTAGGGAAATACTGACATACGTACTTATTTACTGTATTGGATTGTGTAAACACTTTTGCTAAAAAAAAATTTAAAATTTTTCACTCTGTTTTAGTACCAGTGTAAGATTTCTTTGCATATATGGCTCCCCTACTATATCCTAAATATTGTTTATTTATTTCACTCTCGATTTAGTACATCGACACGTATAACGAATTGGCAAGCTTACTATTAAACACCTGAAACATTTTTGTTACAAGTAAATGTCACTTGTAACATCACTTGTGTTAGCAGCAAATTAATGTTCATTCGTGGCGGAAGCTAACAATTTATGATGCAACTGAACGATCGATGGCGCAGAGCGAGAATGTGGAGAGCAGGTGAGTAGCACTTCACATTGACCACGTGGGGTTAGCGTTTTCAATCTTTTTACGGTATTTATACTGTTTTTTACTGAAGTACAGAAAATTAAAAAGGTAGGTTTTACAGACAACACATTCGTTAAGTGGTGCTTTTTCTCTGGCACCCGTAGACGTATTACTACTACGATATAAGTATGTTACATCATGCCTCTTATGCTAAATCTTGCCCACAGTAAAATTGTATACTCGCAGTTCATGAAAAATTGAAACTAATAACAGAATTATTAATAAAACGTCTCAAAGACGTGCACATAATTGTATTGGAATAGGAACAGGTCCATCGAATATGCGAATAGGAATACGGACATTAAATAATACATAATTACCATTTGAAGAAATTATTTATTAAAATTTCAACTATTGCATGCCCTAAGCCCGAGCGTACGTATGCTTCTACTGTCGCCTGAAAATTCCGTGTAATCACGATAAATAAAAAACTATTTAACTTTTGAACTTAATTTCTTTTTCAATCTCATCATTAATCGATTGGGAATAACTGTATTGAAAATCATAGCTTGATATTGAACCAATTAGATGTAATTGAATTTTTTAATTCGCAGTTATTCATGTTTTGATGTGTCATTTCGCTTAAATATCTGAAATGGAGATTGAAATGAATGTTTTATGTTTTTGTAATTGCCAACAGATGGCGGTAGTAATATCAAAAATAAAACAACTATTTTCGCCCGAGAATCAGCTGTACGATTTAGTTCAACTGTTTGGGTTTAAGTTGCGCGCGCAGGGTGCCCAGGTTCAACTCTGTCCTAGAATTTGTTTTGGAACGAAGTTCCACGGCGGGCTTGGAGGAGATAGGGATTTTGCTGCGCGACCGAACTGAAAAAATGTGATAGTAATACCGTAACAAAAAGTCCGTGGAATAAAACCGTTAAATGAGACGTGCGCAGGCGCGACAGTCGTATATTTTTAGATATGTCATTATTTTACTGCGCGTTTATTGACGCAAGGTGACGCTAGCTCGGCGAACGGCGAGCGCTGATTGGTGGATCACACCGGGCACGGCTGGCATGAGGCCGCGCGATTTGTTTTCATATAATTTCAAATCGTCAAAACAATAATAAATATAGTAACAATGGCAAGTGAACTAACAAGTGACTTGAATGCAATTGACAGTGATAATAGTGAGAAATTATTCAGTGCAAAAGAATTAAATACGTAAGTATTAGTTTATTTATAAATATAAAATATTTTATATTGGTTAATATTGTGTGTACATACTAAAATCTTTGTAAGGTTTTCTAGGTTATCTTTCTTGCTGTTTTGAGGGTCATACGGAAAAATTGAGAAAAAAACTACGAAACTTCATAGAGATTATATATATATATATATATATAATTTCTATGAAGTTTCATACATATATATATGTGTGTGTGTGTGTGTGTGTGAATATTACTTTTTAAAAGTTAATTCTGTCCTAAATATATATACATGTTATTAGTATTAATAATTCTATTTATATTTAATCATTTTTAGTACTGCAAAACCACGAAAAACCAAAGCAGAGTATCAAAAGGAGTATAGGGAACGCCAAAAAGCTAAAAAAAATGAAGAGAAGCAAGAAAGGTACGATATAAAGCAAAGATATCCTCTAAAGTAATAAAAATATTTAAAAAATATTCAATAAACTTTTAAATATTTCCATTAGTTTACTAGATATTTTGCTTTATATTGTACCTTCTTTGCTTATTCTCATTTTTAGCTTTTTGTTCCCATACCCTTTGATACCTGCTTTGTTTTGGTGGTTTTGCAGTACTAAAATGATTAATAAAATATAGAATTATCAATATATATATATATATATATATATATATATATATATATATATATATATATATTTAAATGTTTGGAATCGAAGGGAGAATTTTTTTTAATTATTTAAAAAAATAATCAAAAGTTTATTGATTAAACTAAAAATGGCATTTCCATAACCACATTAAATTGTCAAGGTCTACAAAGCCATAGATTGGATTTGTCGAATTCTGTAATTCAAAAAACTAATTTCTTACTTCTTTCCGAAACGTGGATGAGCAATGACCAACAGTTTGATATTCCTAATTCCAACTGCATTGCCCATTCCAAGCGAGATTACGTACGTACAGGAGTTGCTATCTATCAAAATAGCAATGACACTACTAATATTTTAACACCAAATATGGACATCATCTTAAAAAATATTGGCGATGTGAATGTTACAAGTACAGGAGTTGGAGACATTTGTTCAGCTATATGTAAAATGAACAACGGAGTTGAAACTGTCATGGTGATAGTCTACATTTCACCAAATACGAAAATTGAAGATGTGAAACATTTCATCCATCGAGCGCTGATAGAATTTACTGATGAGGTTTCTGAAATACTTGGTGGAAACTTCCATAAGCTTCCGATGGTTTTATCTGGAGACTTCAATATCAATTTTGCAGATGAAAAATGAGAACCACTAAAAACATTTCTCTTAGAAAAATTTAAATTATGTATAAATAACAATCCAAAAGAATCGACAACGAGATACGGTACTACTATTGATGCTGTTTTTTCGAGGTATTTGCATAAAATAGAATCACAAACATATGTATCATATTTTAGTTACCACAAGCCAGTAGTTTCAGCAACAGAATTTAATGACGAGACTGATTAATAAGAATTACTTATAATAATAATAATAATAATAAACCTTTTTGTAATTTGTAATTATTTCTATTCTATTTGTAATTATTTTATTTCTATGTAATTTTGTGTTGTCAAACAAAAATAAAGAGACACATTTTGTTATTTTAGTTGATAATTTGAATTACGTTTTTTTTTTATTTTACGTAATTTATTTTATTTCCTAAATACTTTCCTGTACTTAAATAAAAACTAATCAGCAAAATTTAAGAGAAAAATTAAGAAAACCTACATAAAATTGAGCACGATTTTTTTTTGCAAATTGTATCGATTCTACATTAGCCGAAGGAACTTCGTTCCTACCTGGTGTCCCACGACACCACTCGTTTTTTTTTAATTTATTTTTAATTACTTTCAAACGTTTTAATTAATTCCAAAGTTATTTTATAATTTTAACACAAAGTATTACAAGGTCGGCTATTTTATTTTTTGTTATAAATTTTCTTGTACGTAACGCTTCTCTTAACTCGATTGCCAGGCCCCGACGATGGTGACGCCATCTGCGGATCACTTTACATTTGTCTCCCTACTCATTGCAATTATCAAAAAATATACTCAGTATACTTAAAATATAATCAGATAAATATGTGCCCCGGAATAGCAAGCAACAAAAAGCGATATCTAACTCTAAATGAACCCAAACTCTAAGGAAGTGCTTACACAACCACACACTACATAAAAAGTATACATATATATTATAACTATGCATTTTGGTAGTTTTTCATTATTTACAATTTTTGATGTTGTCAAGCTCTCAGTCCGCTTCATATTTTACTACAAATTTCAAGAACACACATATTCAGTCGTAGATGTTATACGTTCGTTTACTCAAACCGGTCACACCCCGAAATATATTTAACGACGTCTGCGAGGAAGTTTTATGACCAGAAATTATTTTATAATTCCTAGAAGTCTTTAAATTTTTATATAAAACTATTAGATAAAAGGTGAGCTAAAACGGCGACGATACACGGTGGTCGAGAGGGAATCGGTGCGTCGCTATCTTCTAAACTACGGTCAATTCGAACCGGTCGTTTCGGACCATCGAAGACACATCAAGCCGATGGTCCCGGTCGGTGTCACCACGCCGATGACGACGGCCGTCGAGCGAAGAAGATAGACATACAACGATCCGACGTCTTTAATATTTGAACGCGGTAACATTCGAGGACCGCGAGAGCGAAGCGTGAACGCTTTCGTGTGGGAGGCGGCGCGGGCTAGCGATAAATGTACCGCAACACATTTATCGTTGAAGTAATTTGGGATACAGAAAAGTGGCGACTGATCGCGGGCGCGGGAGTTCGCTACGTAGTAGTGCGGCGGGCGTAATTTACGATCACTCCTCAGAAGACACTTATCGCCGGCGTTCACGTGTCGCTGCCTAATCACAGAGTCGTCAACGTGCGTATCGGCAGAGAGCTACGCGCGTTATCATCGCACATGCGACACACCGAACGATAGGTGTCTCATGTACGCACGATACGAGATTATTCCCCTGCCCCGCCTGGAAAAAGACCTAGATCTCTGCACCTCGACCGTACAACCTGGCACATTCCGAGGCAGGCAATGTTCTACGTTGCTTTAGCATTGACTTTTTGTAGTCTTGAGCTGTTTCAAACTTCTTTGTTCACGTTTTCCAGTCAGATCGTTTTTTGCTTTCTCATTACCTTTTTATACCTACATATCTAATTATAATCGTACGACTGCCTAGAAGACGATGTGCTTTTAATGTGAAAATCAGGATTAGAATTGAAATCTAATCGACATTGACGTTTTTGGTACGTTGAGCATTTCGGACCCGGATGGAAACGGGAGTATCTGTTTGTCGTTTTGCTGTCGGTATTGCAATCTATCGCCCATAAAATAGATGGGATCTGACTAGATCAGGATCGGAATAAAGAACGAAAATGGCATCGAAAGCGAGAGTTCGACGAATGAGAGAGCGTTCTTGGACCTCGCCTAATAACTGGTACGCGTGTGCACGGTCTAAATTGTATGTTTATTTCCGACGCCCCTTTTGATGAATTTTACAAAGAAATCTCCTAATACTTCGTTACATAGAAAATGAGAATGCATGACACGCTAAAATTTGTCACGTCAGTAGGACTATAAAAAGCATTCAACGGTCAGATAGCGTGGTTATATAAACTTCCGGAAAATAAAATCCACAATGCATGCCTACGTCCAAAATAATAGGCACTAGACAGTTCTGTAAAAGAAGTCTAATTAATTAGCCTACTAGAGTACTTCGATTGGCAAAAAAATTCGACACTCGTTAATAACAATGAAATATTACTTTATTTTTCAAGAAATTTCGAAAACTTCAGTCTTCTTCGTTAGATTTTATTGTTCAAAAAGCGCGCTGTACTGCAATATTCAACGGCAGCGCCAAAATAATTACAGTACAGCGGGCGCTAGCGTAGCAGAGAGAGCGGCGCGACCTCCGGCGTGACGTCACGGAGGTCGCGCGCCGCCGCTTCCTGCAGATGCCCCTCCCCCGCCGCCCGCGCGCCGACAGCCTACTGCACCATACCCGACTACTTAATCGATTAATCGGTTTCGAAATTGACGAGCCGGCCGAACCGTTTACGAGTAATGTTTTCCTTGCAAACATAACTTCTTTCTTATCTTCTGTTCTATACTTTCCAATGTATTCATCGATTATTGAGATAATAACATATTTGTAGGTACCTTATTTCCCAATGTATTTATCTATTCTAGGAATGAGGAATGATTCGTACTGTGTTTTTTAGTGTATTTATTTATCTATCGTAGAGCTAGTGACATGTTCGTAATGTATTTTTTAATGTGTATGTCTATCCTATCGCATAACGTTATATAGTCTACGCAACTTATGTGTAACATACTGTTTATTATGGAATTTGTTAATATAATTAGGTCTCATAAATTTTCAGATTATACTAAAACCCTTTTAATTCATACATAAAATAAAATAAATTATTTTATTTTATTTTATTTCATGTATGTCATATAGTATTCACTAAAACAGCACCGTGTATCGATGCTACGCCATAATAACGTCTCATGGCCCTTCCAACCTGGCGTTTGTACGAACCGAATCACAGAAGGTTTAGTCCCGCTGTCTGCGTTGTGGTGTAACAATCCATATTGAGCGGGAGTTGTCACTAGGAACAAGGAACAGAGATAAAGAGCGATTTGTAAGAAGCATGAAGAGTCGCGAATTCGATAACAGTCGGAAATTATTTACCAATGAAATATGTGAAAGACAATATTAAGTAATTTCGGAGTATGGTCGCCCCAAGAGTAAGATGGAATACGGACGAGTGAGGGTCCGCAGGTCCCCAGTCGGGAGCTGAAGGTGGACGCTGACCGAGCGCCTCGGACCGACCGCGCCCAAAGGTGACGATGGCGTCAGTGTACAAGGAGCACTATGGTACTGAGATTCGGATATCCTTTACCAGGTTGCCCATTACGGTGATGAAAATATGGGAGCTGACAGCTGAGCCCCATTGTTCTCCTACTTTAACAGGGATGGGTTCGCTGATTCCTGCCGGACTGCACAATCAGGTGCTGAAATTTATGTATACTGCAGACACATTCAAGTTTGTTAAGGTCAGGCTAATCTACATGGTACTCGATTAAACCTTTTCCAAATCGAGGAACATAATATTTCAGAAATATATATTTTTTTTCAGAACTATGTATTTTTCGGCTATAATCTCAATGTTGTTACGGCATTTGTAAATCTTCTCCCTTCAGTGTAATCAAATTGTTTACCTATTCTATTGTGTGAGGTGTTAATTCGTAGAAATCTATAATAGACGCTTGCTTGCAACATACATTAACATGCAGCAAGCATCCTTCCAAATAATAGCAAATAAATCTCATTCGAAGTAGACAGTTTGTTTACTAATTTTCTTTTTAGAGAATGCCTCACAAATATAAAAGATAACTTAGAAAAACAAAAACTACATCCAGGTGAGAATGACGTTATCTTAAAATTAACGGGATTGTGCATGAATCAAAATTATTTCCGTTATAGTAATCAATTTTATATACAAGAGGGTCTAGCTATGGGTTCACCTTTAAGCCCATTAATGGCCAAAATTTTTATGGATAAATTCGAAAATAAGCTCGTAGTAAAAAATAATAACATCCTGTACTATTTTAGATATATGGACGATATTATCATATATTGGCTGGGTAATTCCACAAAATTAAAACTGATTCGAAATTATATTAATAATATACACCCCAAAATCCAATTTAAACACGAGGAAGAAACAAACAATTCAATATTTTTTTTAGATTTGACTTTAACTTGAAAAAATAATAGACATGAACTTAAAATATACAGAAAATCCACTTGCACAGATACTACAATACCCATTACCAATACCCATTTCTTCTTGTCATCCATGGCAACACAAATTGGCGGCTTATAAATCTATGTACATCGGTTATTCATGATACCACTGAACAATTAGAACTTCTCATTGGAATTAAATACCATTTATAATATAGCATTGGCAAACGGATACAGTAAAAAATTTATTGATGGGCTCATTAATAAAAAGCAAAGAAGTATTATAAGGAACAGTATCTATCCAACACAATCAAAAGACTACCAACTAGAAATATGTAGCTAGTTTGACATATAATACAATTTTGGAGAAAATTTCAGAATTATTACAAAAAACATAATATTTATACGGCTTTTAAAACAAACAACAATTTAAAAACTTTATGTAACAATAAAGATAAATTGAACAATAAAAAGTCCGGTAGTTCCAAAAATTTACTTTTAGGTCCTGTTCTTGTCCTTCTATCTATGTGACGTGAATGTTATTCCTTTATAGTGCTATCGAGATTGACCCCAATATGTATATTTATAGACCAGCACAAATATACTATGTTCCAGGGATCAGGGATTTTGCTCGATATGATGACCTATATGTGGACCGATGACTTGATTAAAGTCGTAGACTACTTTTGCTTACAGACGGTCTAGGATCGTATGGCGTAGAAATCTAGGGGGAGGCACATGTTCAGTAGTAGAAACGTTGTCTTGGTCTATTGATTGCCCTTGATCAGGGTGGTGACGATGGTGCCGTAGGTCATAGGCGGAACAAATACCATCTTATATATTGCATTATATTCTGGTGCTCGTCTTTATGAAAGAGATGGGTGTTGTTCACGTACCCCACGCCCGAGAGATGACCGGTACCGCGCTAGCGTCCACTCTATTCCCCTTATCTCCCACGTCGCCTCTTACCTTTACTCTACACACCGTTGCATTGGCTTAAAAGTCATTGTTTTTTTGCATCTTGGTGTAATATATGTCCCTAAGTCTTAGGGACCTGTAGGGAATTTCACCTGTAGGAAATATTAAGATGTCTGCTATTAATATACCGTATGGGATCGATCATGCGTTTTTCCGCAAATGTTCATAATCTCCCTTTTCAGAACAACTTTGCCAAAAAAAACATAGTCATTGCAGTAGCCGTTCCTGAGATTAGGTCAAAACGTGATTATACAATCTCACGAGATATATCCTTAGGTAATGCGTGCACGATGCGAAGGTGCTAGTAGTCAATCGCGGCGCGTTTACACGTGTTGACGCGCCGTCGATGGCCGCGTGCAGCTTTAGAGGTTTAGGTATTTTGTTGTAAAGTGTCACGTTATGAATATTGGCGTTTTTGAAACTAAGATTGTATGTGATTAATGTTTCACTGTTTAACAACAATGCTTTTTACTACTATCTAATATGCAAACATGTTTTATTCTTGAGAAGTTTACAGAGTTGACATTGCTACCTGCAAGTGCGCAAGTAATATTGCGTGCTGTATATCGTTCACACGATAATTTGCCTTAGTTTGCTTTGTTTATTTAGAGCTGAGTAGAATACGCGGGGAAAATCAAAAATTACATCGCCCCGCGCGGCGCGCGCGCGCCCACGCGCCGAGCAGGCTTTTCTCTGTATTAGTTTATGTTATTTATAGCATATTTGCAATGATATATTTTTGTTATACTTACTTTGGCAAATTCGTTCTAAAAAAGAAGAAGATTATGAATATTTGCGTAAAGATGCATGATCCTTCCATCCTGTATACGGGTACATGCTGTACGATATTCCTCCACGTTCCTCGAAATGAGTTTCAATTTAATATCATATAATATTAGTTCTAATACCTTTAGTAACTCTTCTCAAAATAGAAAAAAAAAATCATTACTTTTTGCATTAACTCTTTAAAATCCATCTATTTAAGAGAAATATAATACGAAGAATATATGTATATTTATGCTAAAAAAAAACAACTTTTTTTCATGTTTTGATTTACTTTGAATGTAGTTAAGCGATGATTTTTGAAAATAATAATTTGGCTGATTTGAAATTAATAATTTGCCTGATAATGCAAACTTTCTCTTGTCTCATTATCAACTAAAAAAATCCAGCCAGGTATTTAAAATTCGTTGTTATGCGTGTAACAGACAGTTTCTTAAAAGCAATTTTTGATGAATTTCATTCAATTTATTCAAAGGTAAAATATAAAAGTGATCAACCACATTTGTCAAGTACTTTCTTTAGTTTGCACACATCGTTTTTATTGCCATTTTTTAATATAGGATTTATAAGGGGTAATCAACCATGCGCGTTATTGGAAAGTAAATGGTCGTCGCCGCCCATGGGCACCCACAACCTCAGGAGAATCACTCGTACATGCCATAGTAATATAAATAATAAAAGTGGTTTTATTATCATGAAGTCATTATTGTTTGAAATAAGGCGAGGTCCCTCCAGCAAAAAAAAAAAAAAATGACACTAAACAGTTTTGAACTGCGTAAGTTAAATCCAATATTGTGTGAATATTAAAGGTAATTTGAGTCTAGCTTGGGTCAGCACGTAAACTATTTCACCAAAATCGCTTATGAAAAATTAATTGATCATTCACATAAATTTTACGAAGTCGTGAGTTTAGATAGTAGTTCGTAAAGAATGGAATAAATATTTTTTATGTTCTTACTCACAAAAAATGTTTATAATGTCCTTAACGAAAAAATCAAAATAGGAATTTGATGAATACGTTTAATTTACTCCCAAGATGAAAGTGATGAAGTACGACGGCATAAAAATGATAGGCAGATTGTATCGTTATACACAATGTTTATACAATATAATATTATTCTTATGATATTACATTATCGCTACAAAGATAAGAAATAAATAAAACCGAACGTAATTCTGGTATTTTCTGTGACGGTCGAATATCAAAGCAAAAACATCGTCGTTCATAATTGAGAGGCAATCACGAAAAAAATGTTATTTCTTCTATTCATTAACATGATTCATTTTCTTTGTTATATATAGTTGCCCATATTCCCATAATATACGTCTTGAAATATATTCGAAAATGCCGGCGTCCTCGCCCGAAGGCCGCTGCGTGCTCCGAAAGTTCAAAGTTTGATCGCCGACGAGATATCTCATAAGTTCGCTAACGTGTCGTCAGAATGCCACTATTAACATTCGCATATCTGTAAATTTATTTTTGACTGTGCACAGCTCGCAAATATGGAAATTTTAAAGATTTTACATACAGCTAAACGTGGCACATATGCTATTGCGATCAAATTGATGGACTAAAATTTTGTTTGATTCAATTATAGATAGATTTCGTCCAGGACTTGGTTCGTTTAGACTTCAATTAGTAACGAGAACGAAGAGTTGACAGTTAGTTAATTAGACGTGTGGGCGATATGCGAAGGCACGCTGTAGTACAGGAATTACAGCGATTGTTAATCCTTCTCGTAATTGGTATTTGTTACTAACGCACCGACTTGCGCTATCGTTAATCAGAACACGTAACCTTATCGATAACGTCGGAATGTCACCGTCATGGCCATTGCCGCGGACATCGCGCGTTACTATAGATTCTCTTGGAGATTTCTTTTCCTTTCATTTGAAATAAGTATGCTTTGTGTTATTCTAAAACATAATCTGCCTCCACAAACCTCATTCAATCCAGTGGACCGTCGTCGAATAAGAGTCATACACACTTTAATTTAAAACATTTTTTTATATCAATTTGCAAATATGTAGTTAATATTCCATTAAGGGGCAGGGGGGTAAGGTTTTAATTTTTTTTCTTTTTTTTTTCTGAATGAACAATATGTCGAAAATATTGTGTACAAATTTTAAGTCAATCCGAGCAAAACTAATGGAGTTACAGCGTTTCAAACGACCGGCCGTGATACCTGATTCATACTCGTATACCTGCCCGGTAGCCGCTCGATACCCCTAATAGAAATCAACTGCAATTTCCTTTGTTTTCCCGAATCCCTTTCTCCGTCTGTGTGTTTTCAAAGGATGTAAACTGACCTTGTACAAATTGTATATTTTCAGGTACATCAAATTTAAACTAGTTTACTGGCACATTTTCCGCTGAACGGTTGTGTACAGAGCTAAAATTTTCTCGAAATCATTCTCATCGTTTCTGTTCGTTCGTTTATAGTTGTATTTTCACTCGTTTAGTTTTGTTTTGTAATTTATTTATTTATTTGCAAAATACCAAAAGAAGAAGCTGCGCGTACAACAAAAGAGGGTAGAATTCAACGAAGGCAAGAGCAAAAAGATGCATGGGATATGCTGAATGACAGTGTTTCACTGTAAGAAGCTGGCATTGATGACTCTATGAAAGTATAAAATTCATGTTCTTTTATTGATTGTTTATTTCGAATTTTCACGTATAAAAAACTTTAAATTGATTTTTCCGAAAACGTCATTTTTGAAGTTCGTGAACATTAGAACTCAAATCTACTGAACGATCCTTTTGAAAATTTGAACAATACTTATTCACATAAATCAACAGGTAATCAGAAAGAGTTTTTTTTTCGTTTTTTCTATTTTTTAATAACAAATTAATCGTGATTTTTTGAGTTAAAATCGCGTTGTTCACTTCCAAGTGCTACAAAAAATAGAAAAAAAAGAAACTCTTCCTAATTACCTCGAGAAAATACATCACCTTTAAAGTGCATATCAATTTTTTTGTTTCACATGATGCGGTAACGAGTTATAATGTTCACCGCAAAACCACTTTTTTTTAAGTCGCCTCTGGTATCCAGCGTCACCGGCTTATTTATCAATATTTTTCATTGAAATTTTTTTCTGACATACTTTAAAAGTTGCACAATAATATGTAATTAAATTTAATTAAATTGTATAACTCGTGTCGCCGCAAAAAAATCACCAAAATATAAATCACCAAAATATGCTTTTTTTCGCCTTTAAAACCTTAACCCCCCCGAAGTCGGGGTGCTCAATAACTTCAGATTAAATAAAAAAAACACAGGAGATTTACGACGTGGCGGTTAATTCAAAGCACTCGGTGAGTTGATATCGGTAATTTATTTTATTACTTTTAGGAAAATATATTTATTTAATTTATAAACATTTTATTATAGAGGCAGAGGATATGCATTCTTACGTGTGCCGAGAATTAGTCGTCGGGTAGTAGAAGCAGAAAAATATTAATCTGCCTGCAGACGCCAATTCTGTACACTTAAAAACTCAGTCTATATGGTTATCGTCAAAATGACGTCAGGTTGCAAAGGGCCGCGCGCGCGCGCCCTCGGTCGACGCAATGTTGACGTCATAGCGATGTCGAGTGAACCGTTTTACATTTACAAATGCGTTCTGCCAGTCGTAAACCTACCCCAAATGAACCAATTTTATAGAGTTAATAATCTATCAAACACACTAATTAATACGTTAAGAGGAAAGCTTTGTAATTTTGTCCGATTGTTTTCATATATGTAAAGATCGTATCATATGGAGATCTGTGGTCCTTGCCTACCCTTCTTGCAAACAGGTGTGAGTTTATAGAAAAACAGATGTTGCAAAGAACGTGGTAGCTTTTGTCGCAGCTGCACTCGCATGTGTACAAAGTTTAGCGATTTTGTTTTAGCTTATTTTATTACAAACCCATAACGGGAACGAGTAAATTCTGGATTGGTTCTCTACCTGCACCAGCGATATCTCTTCGGATCGTATTTATCTATATAAAAAGTCGTAACCGTATTTCTCTGTGCGAAGCAGTCTCGGAAACTACTTAACCTATTTCGATTGGTTTATTATAGATATTTTTTCTATGATCGTTGAAACAAAAATCTAATGTTTGATTATTATTTATTTATTTTTTTATCAAATTTATTTTACTTCGTTAGTAGTAATACGTATCAGGTTAGCATAATCGTCATGTGCACTACAATAGCCTCACAGGACTCGCTTAACAGCGAAGTGGTAAAGGAAATTTTATTTAACAGCCTACCAGTGGAGATAATTGGTTATCAACAGTTAGGTCCTTCTAGACAGGAATATGAACTGAGACCATAATTCAAAGCAATATCGAAACCGAGAGCAGGATTAAGATCGAAAACAAAAAATGACAACAGGCTAAGGATGAGTCGTAAACGACAGCGGCAGCAGCGACACTAACACGGACATTGCAGTAATTATTGTGTCTCAGTAAGTGAATAAGACATCGATGAACTAACGCAGCATTAGTATTTCATTGTATTTCGTACGGATGAAACTGCGAGGCGCACAATCGATACAATGATGATCATATAGCGCCATCTGTAGTTTATAGCGTATAGTTCCATGTTTTGTCGAGAACCAATAACATAACAATGTAATTACTCAAAAATGCTACATGGCGTTAAATAAAGGAACGGTTAAATGTTTTTATCTCGTTATTTTAAGAAAGACTACTTATGTGAACTCAAAAGAAAGACAGTATCAGGTTACAAATTTCTTTTAAAATTGTTAGAATCCTTTTTAACTTAGCCATTTAGAATTTCTCAATCAAAGTATAAAAGGCAATACACAATTCGTAATGAAACGTCTCTACGTTTCGTTATAAATTGTATAGTTTCCATAGTTACGTAGTTAGTTGTTGGTTAATTGAGAGCGAGATCAAAATCGAAACGTGAAGCGGAATCGGGCATAGGAGCGAGAACAGAAGCGGGAAGGGAGTTTAAGAGAGAAACGCACATTGAGATAAACAGTGTATGAGTCTTAAATTTAATCTAAAATTTAACCGGGATCGAAGTCGTGATTGAAAAGGAGTTCGCCCCCTACAAAAGACGAAGAAATTTACTTTATTCGTACGCGGGCGGAGCCGTGGGAGAAAGCTGATTGACTGTAGAATTAATATAATTGGAAAAGATTTGTCATACACCTAATGAAGCGCTGGTAAGCAAACTAAAATGTTCTTTTGGAGCCCGAGTGTTTAAGAAGATCGTTATTAATAAAGTCAAATCTTCAATACGCACATATTTGCTGGCCTGCGCATACGCGTCTTAGTTAAAGGCACAGGAGGGGTAGTTCAGATACTCATGTGAAAATTTTGAGAGAGGGAAATTTCTACCATACAAGCTGGACTCGGTACGTACTGTTTAGACATTGAGTCGCGACTTGCGCGACTCGTGTTAGCGGGGTAGTAATATAATATCCTAGAAATAAATCAAAAGCTAACGAAAAAGTAGTTTCGACAGTTTTCACCCACGATTATATAGGAAAAAAAAATATTACTGTGCTTTACAGTAATTGGTCAGCTACAGTAATTGGTCAGCTACAGTAATGATATTAACTTGTGAATGCCCATATACATAAAAAATTCCATTTTATGACAACAGTGCGGTGATTGTGGCGCCGCCAATGACATACCGAGGCCACACGTCACTCCTTAGATCGGAGGCTAGACCATGATGCATATAAGGATACACAGAGTTTTCACTTGGCGCTCTTTGATTACACAGCTGTTTGATTCGAACAAGTTATTATATCAATAGCCTAGCTAGAGTACGAGCGTACATATATAAGTCACAAGTTCAACCGATCAATACAGACTTGTTTTTCCAAGATGCTAAAAAAAAAAAATGTTTTATGTTTATGGTTGTTTATAAATTAAAAAAAAACGTATATATTTTAATTCTATATAAATAAAACAATTCAATAGCATAATACGAATACAGTATATTTATTTGTATATTCAATTGTGTATACAATGGAATATATTTAATTGTTTAAGAGCGAACGACGGCTGTGAACATCTCTCGTCTTATACCTAATTATTTACTCATTATTTCGAGCGATGGTGGCTGTTGGCTGAGTGGTCAGAGCGTTGTCTTTAAACCTCAAGGTATTCTCGTTTTGAACGCAGATCGCTGGCAAATACAAATGAATTTTTAGCTTACATCAGGTTAAGCCGGCTTTTACGTGCCTCGGAGAGCACGCTAAGTAGATGATGGACGACGGTCAACTACCCCGACCCGTACCGAGTCGACTCTCAGCCTGGCATAATAAGGTGGGAGAGGATGATCTTACAACCCACTAATCATGTCGTACGCGCATACCTAATTTTCGTACCCAGACGAAGCCTATGTTGATATGGCAACGAGGGTTACGCCTTTTAACTAAGTGGATCGGAAACAGGTCATGGAGTTTCCTAAGTGAATGATATAAATAAGTTGCGAAACAGATATAATTTGAACAAAACGATCCAATGAACACGCCTGGCGAACGGTCAAATTTTTATTGAGCGATGCGGTCTGTACTGACAACACAGTGTCAGTCACTTTACACCGACTTCTGAGCTTGCGTTATCGAACATCTTAATCTCTGTAACAGAATGAACATTAATAAATATACATAGTGATAGTTAATGTTTTGGTTCTACGTGTCAGGGATTTAATCGATTGAGTCTCAGTCAATGTACGTAGCTTATGAGTTTAAATGTAAACTTATTCCTAGTAGTTTTATAAGAATAGCCTCAGAAACATATGTATAACGCGATGCATGTAACGCATATAACTGGTCTAAACTCGGGCACGTCGATGATATTAAATTTACAATAATACATATTTTAATCGCAGCTTAAAAATAAGTACAATTTAAATATAAAATGATTACTTTTAGTGAAATATTACGGTTTTAACTTTTTTACTAATTTATTTCATTATGGAAATTGTATCTTGAACTCGTTACCCTTCCACAATTCACTTTGTATTATAACAAAGATTATTGGGCGAATTATGTTAATCGCAATAATCCTTGTTACAATGAGTTCTGATCACCGTTAAAGGAAATACGTCTTGAATGAAGTATATATTAATTACTATTAACGTACATCATTGGCACAAAAGAATTACTAATTCTGTAGCGATTACAGTTCACCTGCAGAAGAACTTGGATAGAATAAGTTATTACCGAGGCGCTCTGGGAGCCCTCCCGACCCCTAAACTACGGAATTACCGGTGACCATAAATAAAATGGACAGAATTTCTCATAAGCTGCAGTCAGTAGGTACTTATTTACATGCTTATTTTAATATTTGTCCTTTCGCAATGAAATTGAGGTTAAAATGTAATTACGATGTTTCAAGATAATGAATTATTACAATAAAAGAAAGTCGTCCTTAAGTATTGAAAAGGATTTGAAGTTGCGTAACGATCGATATCTACTTAATGTTACTATGTAGTTACGTCTGTTCGTGTCCAACGTGATTGTGCGTGCACGGAGTTTGTCGCCTTTGATGTTTTCCTTATTTTACGCATGACGGCGATGAATATCGAAAGCGACGGATCGAAGACGGCCGCTAACCGGCCGCCCGAGGTCGCCCCTGCCGTTACATTAGAGGTCTTTTAGTTTTATTTTTTAGTGTGACCAACAGCACGTCCGCCGATCACCTGATCGATCCGCGAGGTCTATTGAAGGCGCAATTATCGTTGAAATTAAAATCCCGAAACACAAAGAGGCAATAAATAAATATAGGCTAACCGCGTTCGTGACCGATCGGACGCACCTCGCAGTCGCCGGATAGTCCGCTCGAAGCGCCGCCCGCCCGTTCGGAGCGCCGCGCTTTCCGCCGTCGACCCGACTCGAGACTCGAGTTCCCGCCGTCGACCGCCAACGGCGGGAATTTTCTCGAGCATCTCGAATTTCGGGATTCGGCGATCCCACCGCGCGCGCGCCTTCGCCTATAGGACTTCGATGACTTATATAGGGATGGTGCGGTTTACGCCGCGGCGCGTTCGGCTGTTACGATTTAGGGCACGTAGTGAAATTTAATGTTACTACATATTGTATAGCGCTCTCCAGGACTAGAGTCCGCCGTTAGGGTCGTGGTTATTATTCATGCGCGCTTCCGGCGATGGGCGATGAGCGGAGACCCCGACTGGAACACCGGTTCTGATCTAGTTTCACACGCGGCCGCGACTCAATTTTCCTTTACGCACTCTCATTACCTCCGCCTCTTGCGTGTAAGAATGTGATGCGACCTCATAATTCTCTGTTCATCCATTTCCGGACGTCTGAACGATCTAAATGTCTGCAAACATATTAAGAAGCGATAACGATATACTCTTGAAGCAAAAAATGTGAAATAAAATATTCTATCAAGAAATAAAAAAAAACCGTGTGTCGGACTCACGACATGAAATGAAACTTGTTTGGCAAAACATGCAGGAATAGAGTTTAGAGTTAAAAAAATGAAAAAAGTAAATTATTGTATTATTACTTCATGGATACAAGATTCTTTTCATGACCAACTATTATTAAAAGGAAAATCAAAGTGAGAAGGCAATTAGATTAAGGCCGGGACTACGTCTGTGGGGTCTCACCGCGATGATCGCTCGGACATTCCGCCTGTCACACGCACGCAACCTTCTTTTTCCTCGTGGACAGAGAAAGTGAAGTTTTGTCGTTATTCTCTATTTGAGATGAATTAATGCCACTGTCCAAAGGGAAATCAATTGTCAGCTGCGACAAAATGAGTTGCAGACATTGGGATCGATTGTAAAATAAAAACATATTGCTATAATGTTTAGTTAAATTTCAATTATCAATTTAACGTTGACTGGTGTGGCACCGTGTCCACGCAACTTTAGAAACCATTGATTTAATCAACAGTTTCGCCACTATATTCCATTTATTGCGTGTACTTTACGTGCATTCTTCATTTTTACAATGAACAATAACCGCGTGCATCTAGAATAGTCGCGATCAGGTGCAATCAGCTGTGTGAACACGTGGAATACGTGGGCCCGCTGGGCCGAGCCGAAGAGAGTTGAGCGAACCCGACCGTGTCACCCGACTGTGTTACTCAAGTGTTTCACTTTGACGTCATAGCACGAAATCATTTTAACGTGTCTAAGGAAGGTTACCTTAAAAAATGTTAAAAATAAATGATACCTCCCATCGATGCAACCTTAAAACACAGCAGATAGGTGGTCATAGGTTCATCGAATTCCGATTATGAGAGATCGATTCCCTAATTCTTGCTTAAGCCCTTTTTTGCTGGTCACTTTTTACTTTGCAAAAAAGTATCTCTAGCTCGTGAATACGTACTAGGTACCCGATACGACATTCAAACCTTGATGACACTCTATATATGTTACCTCTAAAGATGCCTCTCTAAGATAAATACAAAACTTTATAAAATAATCATCATCATCCTCGGTGCTTGACTTTCAGCCAGTCGTGCGGCTGAGAGTTGTAGTGAGAAAAAATGGGCTTCGCCATAAACGTTCATCTCGAGTAGTTCTCTCTGCCCTGGCGGCTCGAAACCAACTATTTTTCTCCAAGATCGGTTAAATTTGAAGAATATCTAAATTTAGAATCGTAATTAATTAAAATTATTATTGTTTCAACTTACAATAAAAACTACATAGTTTAAAAATTGTCGCCGGTCGAAACTAACACGTCATAGATCAAGCACCACTTTCATTTAATACAGCTTTTGCTGACTATTCAAATTCAACTGTATTTCTGAATAAACTACTGCATTATTAGTGAAAGATTAGTTATCACCAGAAAAAAACCCTTCTGAACGAAATTCTGGATCCGCGTCTGGTTCAATAATAAATCAAATATTTTTGACAACAGTATCTTAAAAAAAAGTGTATACAAAATAGAAAAATGTGTGTCTGTCGAAAAAAAAAACATCCCCTTGGAATCAAAATGCAAAACTAAACCTATAGTTATGTAAAAATTCAGCCAACTTAATAAAATTTAGGAAATACTGTATCATAGTTTAAATGAATTATTTTTTTTCAATATAAATAATTAAATACCTTAGCGTTATTGTAACTATAAAAATATATCATTTCTTTCGAAAAACAAAAATCGGTTGACCCTGCAGGCCATCCCTAATACTTCCCACTATGATATTAATTGATGTTTTTGAACTCCTTAATTTCAAAAATACCTTAAGTTCAAAATTCCTTGAGCTTAAAAAGTTATCTTATACCTCAAAGACTTATCCTTAAGCTTTTCGAGTTCAAACATTTGATAAAACAGTTGACCTTATAGGCCATTCTAGAAAATTTTTGCTACATTCAAACTCAATCTTCAAAAATTAGCAAGTGCTTTGTAAGCTAATATAAAAATATGCTTTTAAAATGATTCAATAATGATGTTCCTTCAACGAATTGATGAAATTGTATTTTTTTAATTTTCAATCTGCTAGAACTTTTGAACAGGCCAATCAATTTTCATGCTGTTAACAGCACTCGATGCAGGTTTGGGTGTCCTATAAATAATTTGTTAGCAGAAATTGATCAGATAAAAAATTACGGAGTTATTTTGAAAAAATCAATTTTTTCGATTTTTTTCGTTCACGATATCTCACGAACGAATCCACCAATTTTGTCCGGCTAAACGACGACCAACGTGATTTTTTATGATAAGAGTTGATTAGTTTTTGGAATCGATCGGTGAAGCCTTTTAAAAGTTATCCCAAATAAACCACATTTGAACAATTTTTTTTCGTAGTTTTTTTGAGATTTCTTGGAACCTATCAGTCCTAATCGGTTCAAATTTTCAGGAAGTCCAAGTTCGATGAAACTTTTTGGAATGCCAAAGTTTGGTTCTAATCGGTTAAGCCGTTCAAAAGTTATAAGAGGTTTACATACTTACACACATACACACACTCACATACACGTACACACACGCAAACATATACATACATACAGACATAGTGACACTCTCGCGGGAACCGTCAAAATAACTTCTTAGGGCCTCAAAACGTCGAGAGCTAATGAAACTCGATTTTCGAAAAACAGAGTTAAATCAATAACTTCCCGATTTTCGAAAATTTTCAATTTTCTTAGCGGGAAGTTAAAAAAGTCAGACAGTTCCTTCAATTTATTGTTTATAACAACTGTCACGTCTGTTACAGCCACGGTTGTTTTTATACGAAATGGTGTACGACAGTCCTTTATTTGCTTAAGAAGTCTTATCTCGCAAGAGATATTTTCATGTGAAAAATGAGTAATATAACTTCTAGTAGACCGACCGGTACTAATTATGCTTATTATCGTCAATAATCGATAAATATTTAAAAAATGATATATCGAAGTGTCACTTTACCTGCGACGTGCGAACATTGGGTTAGCGATTTAAACCGCGCGATGTATGTAAACCTCTTATAACTTTTAAACGGCTTGACTGAATCGAGCCCACTAAATGGCGTTCGAAAGAGTTTCACCAAACTTAGATTTACTGAAAGTTTGGGTCGATTTGGACCGGTAGACTTTGAAAAAATTTCAAAAAACTAAGAAAAATTTTTTTTTGAAAGTGTTTTTTTCAAAATAACTTTAAAATGGCTTGACCGATTAATTCCAAAATCTAATCAGCTCTTAACCTATTAAAAAAACGGTTGATTCGTTTGTGAGAAATCGTTGTCGAAAGAAATCGAAAAAAACATATTTTTTGGAATAACTACGAAACGGCTTGACTGATCGATTTCAAATTCTAACCAGCTCTTGAGCCTGTAAAAACACGTCGATTGCCGCAAACTGAATCAAAATTGGTTGATTCGTTTGCGAGAAATTGTTGTCGAAAGAAATCGAAACAAACCGTTTTTTTACTCAAAAAATCGCGTCAAATCCCGTATATTTTGGAGTGTTTTGAACTCGAAAATAGCGGGAAGTTTCAGGGTTGGCCTACAGGGTTAACCTATTTTTTATCACTGTTCGGACGATTTACATACCGAATAGATTCCGGTAACATTTTTAACACATCGTAACAATCTGAATAAGTGGCACTCGGTTCCTCGAGGAATATTTAATTTTTTATGTCCACTTTGACTGTTTTGCACTCACCTGACTATCAGAAACGCATACGCGGCTTATGTCCTGCTCTTTTTGTGTCCCGCTCTGTCGTGTCCTTCGAGAAGAGTGTTGCGAATTTTGATGTAAATATTCAAGTAACTAAAGGTAGCCACAGTTTTAATTTGGGTGGCTTGAAATTGCATTAATGTTGTGTAATTTTCTTGGGCCCAATAAAAGGGCTCTTTTTTCTTAATTTGACGATACTGTAACACAAAAATGAGGGATCAGAATAATGAAATACTTTGAATTGTAAATAATGCTTTTGTTTTTAATCCGGTAATCGTAGTATTGATTTTGTAATAGTAAAAACATATTTTTTTTGTTCTTCAATGTGGAGCAATATATTGTTATTTAAGAAAGAACGTAGTAGATAATGCTCCGTTTTCCTGAATTAGAACTTATACAAAGTTATCAATCAATGCTTAGTGTTAAAATAAAAAAAGTTTGTTTTTTTTTTTATAAATACACTCAGTATTTTACAAGTAAGAATATTAATACGAACTTAAATTTTAGAGATTAAGAAGGAGTAATATAGAACTGATTGACAAAAATATACTAAAGTATATGAAATACATAACGGTGCAACTAATCATACAATCGCACGGGTGTAGGGCGCATTCAAACCCTCGTAATATCTCGATTTACACGTGGACCCACACGTGGCCACCGTCGGTGGGCCACCGACCAAACAATGGAAAAAACTGGGAAGTTCCTTTAGCCACGTTAGCCCTGGGCACAGCGATGGTTCAATTTCATCCGAAGTGTTTCTCATGAATGCTTTAGTCCTCTTCGTAAAGGAGCGAATGAGTGTCGGACGGCCGCAGAGCCTACGCGTCGCTCCCGCTGATCACGCCGTGCAAGAGTAACGAGGTCACCTATCGGTGCACTTATCTGTAGTCGATTTACATCGGGCGAGCGCGTCGAGGAAGGTCACCCCCTTATCGAGAAGATAGTGTATTTTGTGCAGCTAAGTATGTGGAAAATTTTAAAAAGATTCTTTCATTTAAAACTTTCGATCCGGAAATAAGAGAGAACTATGCGACTGTATTAAATTTTAATGTACTTATGATACGCATTGAGTTTGTTGTCCGAAGATAGGCGAAAGAGAAATTTAATTTAGGTGTAGGATTTATATTTTAAAACAAAGAAAACGCGCAGTCGATACGTACGACATTTGACAGGTCCACTGCTCGACTGTCGAATGGGGCTCAAATAAGGAAACGTACGTCGGCCGAACAACAGGTGAAGAGGATTTCATCTTAAAAATATTTTTTCGATTCATGGACAGCGGAGAAAAGGTGACATTCCGTCGATGAATAATGCACAAATACATACCGTATTCCTAAATGTCTGGCGGGTCGTGCGGCACATCCCGGGCGCGGCGGGGTGGGGGGCGGCACCCGCCCGCAGCCCATTCGCAAGATTAGTTGGGGACTTGTAAATTCTGGTCTAAACGTGCCCAAAACTCACAAACGGTATCCTGAGAGCGCTGTTGCGAATAGAAAAATTGTAAAATTTTGCTTCACCGAATCGAAATTTATTTTTGCAGAAAATTATAATAAGACTACATGCATCGGATTTACACGGGTATAGTTTTATTACTCAGTTTGTGAAAAATCAGCTTAATGGTTGTCGAAACTTAAAAGTCCAGAGTACACAAAAAATAATATTTTTATATGAAATATAAGACATACCCTTTATAAGAATCTAAGATGGACATTGAATAAGGTGAGGTACCTATATCTCCTATTTTTTTTTACAAATAATGTTTACGGAATATTTTAATTTATTTTATTTACAACAACATCAAAATACCAAGTATCATATTTATTACAATGGTTTTTGCATTGTCATTTTATAACTTCGCAGTCTTGATGCTTTCTTTAATTTTTACTCGACTGCACGACGCAAAAAAGCGTAATGTATTCATAAGCCTATATATGTATATTTGTTCCTTTGTGGTGATCTAGAAACTAAACGCGTGAACTGATTTTTATGGTTCTTACATCGGTCGATTTGTTTTAATATTGTGAGTGTCAGTAAGGAGATGAAAGTAATGAAAATTGAAGATGGCGAAAACCTGACACCATATTGTAAAAAAGAAAATCGACGAAATATGTCAAGTAGGGTATTATTGGATAGGTTTTTGAAAATTATTTTGAAATTTCTCTGATAATTTTTCATTTTGAATGACTATTTAAGATCTATAACAATTTAAATTCGATTAGCAACTATTCTAACTTAAATGTTCAAAATTTATAATAAAGACGCGATAAAGTTCTTATATAATATTGTAGTATAATGGGTCTTATTAATGTCAGAAATAATATTATACTATAATTCAACATAGTTCTTAAAATCGAATGACAAGCCTAAAATTTTACTACTTTCAAAGATAATTATAACGATCATTGTACAATACGGTATTTAATAAGGTGAAAAAAAAATAACGTAATTAAAAATAAATAATTAATAGAAAATAGGTACAATATTAATAATTAGTTGGTAGCAATATATCGATAAAAAATTATTGCGATTTCTACTAATCATTGCTCAACACGTGGACTGGTCGTTGACTTCGCCAATGACGAGAAAGCAATCCTAGAATATTGTTAAAGCAGAACTACAAACAATAGTTATAATAATAGTAATTCAAAGAAAATAAAAACCCGACCGCATAAAAGGGAACTGAAGAGATGGAAAGGAAGCGACATAAAAGTCATCTAATGAAATGTGATAAATATTTTCAGTCGAAGGCATACATGCAGCAAGGAGTTGCAGCGAGCACGGGGACATAAGTCTGATGCCTCCGACTTTTTACCCGGTCGGGTTTTTTAAACTTTTCAATTACATCTCGGTATCGATGATAATGAACACGATCCCGTTGTCGATGTTAATCCTCTCGTCGATCAATCCAATCAAACTGTTTTCAATTTTTTTTTTGTTCATTGTATTCTTTAAAAGTATTAGAATCTACATGTTTACTGAAATCTGACTTAATATACTGGTGGAATTCATATATATATAGTAGACAATAAGACGGCGCAAATCACGACTGTCGAATGTCTGTTGTATCGGCCCTTAAACAACAGTCTGCACTTGGCTCTGCACATCAGAACGACGAGCGCGACCGCAGCGAACGCAAAATCGCGTATCTCGACTTCGATAGCTAAAGAATCGACGACAACTTTGATATTTCATTTCCGATTTTGGTTTTATGATAAAATGTAAAAAATCGCAAAATTTTTGTAGGTTATTAGATTGTTGTATTGAAGATATGTATCGTAGATCCGTGCTGTGGTCAACTCGGCTGTAGCACCACAACGGACCGGCTCCGCCGGTGAGATACAGAATACAGACGTGAAGTAACAGCTTTCGCTGTTTATCTCGTCCGGAGATTGAGAGTTCCGGTGGCCAACTCCCTCTTCATCGCCCCACTTTCCTTCCATCAATCTCGTCTGTATCACATGCCCTATGTATATCTAGGAGACCGGCAACTTACTATTGACTAATTTAAGGTTGCGATTGTCTATGGGCGGCGATGACCATCTACTGTCTGGTGGCTTGCAAGCTCGTTTACCCCTCGAAACTGCTATAAAAAGGCTTAAAAAAATGTTCTTCACTAAAAATACTAAATAATTTAGTAATAACAATTTTACAGGAGTTAAAATTTTTTAAACCACTATTTTTGAAATAATATATTTGAGTTGTTTGATCGTCGGCAATCGCAGAGTACAGTTATCTGGATAATTTATTCACTTTACATCGATGTTGTTTCAAAACAAATAGGGATGAATATTTCTTAAAAAGTTAATGGACGTGTTTGGGATAGCCCATCACGTAACCTTATCTGCGTCAACCGCGAATTGTTGCTAAATCAGACACAACCGACCGCCACGTGCAGCAAACTGACTTCTTGGCGGTGACACTCGTCAACCTAGGCCTTGTCAACGGATTTGTAAAAATGAGGGTGTCCCAGTATTTTCAAAAACATCAATTCATGAGTAACACCGCAAACTGAATTTCGGTGTCGATGAATTTAAATGTCGCTCATAATCTGACAATTGGATGACAATTTTCGGATGGCACGTCGAAGTACTGTTGTAATAGTCTTATGATTCGTGTCGATAGAAGTTGATTTTTATATCATTTGGTCGATTTGAAATAAATGATAATTTAAAATAAGTATCGTATTTTGAACATCGTAAAATGTGTTTGAATCCATTCTGATTTACTTGTTATATGACTGATGTCTGTAGTGTACATCATATTTTATGTATAACGAATCGACTCCGATCTATCCCGATTTTTATAAAGCAATTCGCTTTTTGCGAGGCAATATACGAATTTCTTCTTCAGGATAATGTTACGCAAAATTTACTGTTCCAAAAGGTTCGAGTTTTTGTATTTGAAGGATTCTTCCTCTTCCACAGATACGAGACCCACGTTAAGAATTTCCAGTTGAAACTAAATATTTTTATGAAAATTTGACAACATTTACCTGATTGTCGTCTATTATGTCTCTACATTCTTTTAAGTCGATCGCAAAAATATACCAAAAGACGATACGCTCGATTATGAAATTACAAATATCGAATAAGGGCACGCTCTTGTGTTTGGGAGGTATTGTTCGTCAATCGTTTCACAGAATTATATAAACTGCAAATTATACGAAACATAATTTATACTTGAATGTGTCGGATACCGGATGTATGAACACACATAGAATATGTTGCTAGTGCTTGAAAAAGTTATAAGAACTTTTTCGAGCACTAGCACTTGCTAGTTCTTCCATTGTTTCATTTACAAATTCCATCTTTCATTTACACCATCGCTTACTTAAGCGATGGTGTAAATGAAAGATGGAATTTTAAATTGTTATTTAAAGTCTATATATTTAGCCTGCATTCAAATTAGCCATAGGGTATACCGCAACCTGCAGAGCAATTCTTAAAAAGATTTAATAATCAATACTTAATAAGATAAAAAGAAAGAAAAAGACAATTTAAAAAGATTTCACCGGCGACCCTCTCTACTTGACGTAACTTTAACGTCATAATGATATCGACTGAATATTTTTTAGGGTTCCGTAGTAAGCCAGGAACCCTCATAGTTTCGCCACGTTCGTCATCCGTTTGACTGTCTGTTCGCGACTTAGTTCAGAGATTTTTAGTAATAAGGCTGTAATTTGGTATTAGCAAACATATTGATCACGCCGAAAAAGTGAGAGAAAAAAATTTTAGAAATTGGTTTTAAGGGACCTTAAAGTAGGGGACTCCACTTGTAAAGTGTAGATTAATTTTTTCCCGTCTGTCTCCTAGTATGGTGAATCGTTCGACAGCTTATTCTAAAGCATTGCAGGTCTGAGAAATCCATTTTTGGATTTAGGGATCCGTTTGCGAAATATTAATTTTTAAGCGCTAATTTTTAATATGTGACAATTTGTTTAATTTATATATGTGGTAATAATTTATGTGAAAAAATTAACGGCAGTGGTGCATATAACGAAGTGAAAAGGAAAACTATCACAGCCAAGTAAAATTTACTAGATAACGAGTGATAGTCGAGCAATTCATGAAATATACTTGGTTAAGTAAAAGTAAAATTTTATACAAATTCTATTAAAAATTCCTTAGATGATGTTGTTGGGTGTGTCAAGCAGGTAGTATATATAAGTTTATGAACCATGTGAAGTTACGGAAACATAAAATCATTACATCCTTAACACCCGTCGTATATGGGCCCGTTTTAAACATTACTAACCGTTAAACCGTGAACTCAATTAACTACGAAACCATACACTACGCGAGGTCTGACAGGAACTTGGCCGGTTTTATTTACGGGAATGTCTAAACGTTATATCAAAACAAAGAAAACTTTAGTTTCAATGAAACCGAACAGGTTTCGACTCGCATGTACAAAGGAATTAAAAGAGCTAGGGTCAGCACGTCGACCCGTGACGCATAAGAATTAACGCATCGGAGCGCGCCCCGCCGGCTGTTTTTTGACACGAATCTAATCGAGGGTATCGATTAGCGCCCGTTGTCGTCGAACGCCGGAGGAAAACACCGTGCTGAGGGAGGGTCATGGATCCCATCGACGGGCGAGAGGAGTCCGCGCGCCACGAGGGGGAGCGCGTGGGTAGGCGCGGTCGTCTCGAATTACGACTATTGTCGCAGAAACAATACGAGTGTACGTATTTGAAATCGGCATTACCAAAAAGAAGAGGTGAAGATTATGTGCCTCGTAAAAAGTTCCACCGTTTCTCTCGCCGAAATGTATACCCGCGATTATGGACGTAAAAAAACAGAAGGACGACACGACGATTGGCGCCCTCCCGGAGTAAGCCAGTCGGATACAGTGCGCACGGGCCACGGACCGAACACGCACACGCGTCCGGTATCCGGTCAGCCCGCCCGGCCGTCGACACGTCGTCGGTCGCGCCGGACTCGCGCCGACATCGAGTGAAATGTTTTCCCGTTCTCGTTCATGAACTCGATTTGAAAACGCACCGATAGCCGTACAAAGTAGATAATTTTTATGATGTCAAAAGAGTCGGCTATGACCTGATAAAACGCCCCCCGCGCGGCCGCCCCCCGCTCACTGAACGCCCGCGCCCGCCGGTGCACATATTTCTTCGGGCGTCGATACTCTGCATTTATTTTTTACGTTCATATCCGGAATAAAAACTTAAAAACTTCCCTACGCAAAAAAAAAATTGGTTGTTTGAAATTCGATTTACGGGCGATAATTTTAGGTGATAACATCATAAGAAAAAATCGATGAAAAATTGCATACTTTTATGAATCGAATTATTATCACTGAATTATCATTATTTTGCATAATACAAAGAAGGAGTTAATTGAAAATGACAATTTTTTCGATAAATTAACATTTATTTTCACTAGTTAATTCAAATATTTTTCTACTCTAATTATACAGTAAAGAGATAGATGCGTCTCAAGCCGAACGCTTAGGCCGATCGTGCCTCTGTGTTGTTCCGCGCTCTCGGTCGCACGCTCGGCTCAGGCGGAACACGACAATGAGTTGGTGCGTGCAGCCGACGTTCATCGATTTTTAAGACGTTATCACGTCAAAATTAGTTAACAGCATGATACGAGTGTCTAGAGCCATTTACATTGAAAATATTAATATGTCACCGCGTTGACCTTCAATTCAACGGATGCTCGAAGTTACATTTTACACAAATTATGTACAAAAATAAAACAGTCCGTCGCTGTGCATCACTTCTAATTTTCGGGAACCATTCGTTATGACCTTAATCCACTTACGGTAATTACGCCGTCAGCGCCGGCGCCGCGGCGTGCGCCGGGACGGGACGAGATCGTTTGAAAATCACTCCGATAGAGAAACATATTTTACATAATGAATACCACTGTTTGTTTTACCTTTATGTAGCTGTTTTAAAATAAAGTACTTTTTCACTTTCAGAACTCTACTAAACATAGATTGGGTTTGTAAATCCTCAATTTATAATTAAACAAAATAAATTCTAATTTATATGAGACGACCGTCGGCGCCGGCGGCCGGGCGCTCGTGCGGACTCCGAAGGCGTGAGTTCGATGTCATTATTAAATATATTTGATATTTAATAGTTCGTGGCACAGAAAAGAATCTTGTTTAATACAAGATTTAATTGTAATGACGTGACTGGCACGTACATGTATTTAAAAAAAAGAAAGTAAATTTATTATATGAAAAATAATAAATATTTAAATTTCTAAGGTTCAAACTTGTAAATATTGTTTTTAATAATAACTTTTTTCAGATATATTTAAATAAATTATTCATCTATAAAATGAAAATACGGCACAGAATAAAAAAAATTATCTACATCACGCACACGATAATATTAACACAGCCATCCATTGTTATGTCACAAAGTTCACCAAATACATTCCAGTGTCAATTTGTGTTCAACACGGTGATTAGATCGAGCCAAATAGATACGAAAAAAAGTCGCGCAGCGTCGAGGAAGCGAGATAAATTACTGTAACTTCTTTAATAAACGGAAAATTACGAATTTGTGGAAAAGAAAACAAACCAGTGAATAATTTCTTAGAGCGCTCTCTCGGCGGAAGCCATTTTGTGAGGCGCTGACACTTTTGGACGCGCACGAGCCGCGCCGCGGCCTTATTTCCTGAATAAATTATCTCGATTCGAGTTTCACCGGCTGTAATATTCATCGCCGGCTCGGCTCGTCGCCGAAACAAACAAAAGACTCCATCCCCGAAATGCACGTAGATCGGATAGCGAGATCGCGGCGCAAGAGACATAACTCTTTATGCTAACAATACGGCCGACGGGGCGGGGGGGCCGGGGCGGGCGGCGTGCGGCCCGGGCTGTAAGCGAGCCACCCCGACGCCGGAGGTTCTGGCGGCAATATTTTTTGCTCTATCGCGTCTACTTAGCCATATCATTCATTGTACGCTTTATGTATGTACCTTTATATGGAATCTCGTTCGAGACGCTCTCGGAGCAAAATATCGCCAGGTAATGATAAATTATTGTACTACAAGAAATATTACTCGTTGGATACAAAAGTTACTCAATATAAGAAAGTGGTATTTATTTAAAAATAAACTACTCTATTGCAACAGCGTTCTGACCTAATATGCAAAATATTAAAAACCAGTTCAACACAAAAACGATTCAACCGTAGTATTTATCACTTAAGGCCCATTTTCAATGTCAATAAAACATGAACAGTTCTCCTGTAATCAGCCATTGCGGAACATCTATGCGGACAGTAAATCGAATACACAATTGCACGACCCAAAATGCGAAGCATTTGGAAGTGTTTTACGGAAGAAAAATTTTTTTGCCTCTTGTTAGCAATTACTTCTATCGCCGTACTTTCGCTAGCACACGGAAATGTGAAATTTTGCATACCGTTATACAGACGATTTAATGAAGATTATTTCTGTAAGCTTCAAAAAATGGTTTAATATAATGGAAACGAAAAAAAAAACATCAAAATAGTTTAGAAAACTTTCCGTTAAACGAAACGGACGTTCTGTAAAACTTAAAGCACAGCAATTTGTAAAAAAATCCATTGACTTAGCCTTTTTCTTATGTTAACTTTAGAATTACAGCAAGTAGTTTACTAGTGAAAATAGCCGTGATTCATTTGTCGTTTAGTCATAATTATTGAAATATTATTTTTGAGGTGAAAATGGCGACAACACTGAGCTCATCAAATGGGTAAGTATTGCAATACCGTTCTGTGGGGTGGATGTCACGTCACCATAAGCTGTTTTCTTGTCAGTTGTTTTTAGGTAATTTTCTTTTTGTTTTCCGTTTCACTTTATAAGTCAACAATAGAATTTGTTTCTCATCAAAAACTAAATGAGCATTATTGAGGCGTGTACTTTTGGGTTTTATCATGTATGCAATTATGATCTGCCAGAGAGCGGTGTGGTTTGAAGGAAGAATGCCACTATAGAGTAAAAAAAGGTATATTGCAGTGGTTTGCCTATCAGGAGAGGACGAATGAAAGGATCGGCAAGGGTCTTCCTAGAAATTCCTATGCAGACCAGACTGGTGATATTTTAAAAAAGGGCCAAATTTTAAGCACCTGAAACCGACGAGACTGCATGAAAAGATTGATGGTTGTCAGTGAGGCAAGAGAGATATGCAAAGATCGTACCGCGTGCTAATGTCTAGTCTCTGCCTACCCTTCTGGGAAATAGGAGTGAATTTATATTATATTATTATTATTAATTATGGTCTTTACATGTTTCTTCATTCACATTGTTTTTGCTGTCTTATCGACTTGAAATTTTACAAATGAATTTTGAGCCAATCCTCATTCTCGCAAATAAGCTGTAATGTGGACAGAGTAAATCCGATGATGACGCGATAACCTAGTGATGTTGATGTACCACTGTAGTGAGAATGAAAATAACTTATTAAGAATGAGCTATCTAATATAATAGCATTATTGATGTGGATTTTTTTTGTACCTACTTTCATTGTAATTGCAAGTAAAAGGTTCAAGCAATCATCGAAAATCAAACAATAATAAGTACGTAATTCTTGAGGAAATCTACAAAAATTGCTCTATAAATAAATATCGTTTTGAGAAATGATAATGTTGAACATACAAATGATACAGTCCACGTGTGAAATTAAGTTTCTTTAAAAGTCAAAAATAAAATTCGGTCATTGCAACAATTCATTTCGTTTATGAATCAGGGAAGTAGTTTTCTTGTTATGTAGTGACGTATGCAACTACAAGAAATTACTATCTGAATCATAAATGTATTCTTCTGTTAAAACTATATTAATATTGATAAAAACTTAAGCATTCTGTCACGAAACAAAAACACGAGAATAAAATAGCGACAAACGCAGCGAAACCCAGAACTAATTATTTGTGATCCGCGTTCATAATCGGCAATTCAGTGAGTGAGTTATAATTGTTTCCAAAGAGAACGATCGGCGCATTATCTCCCATCCGGGCGAGGGCGGTCGCGCGGCGCAAAACGACAGGACCGCGGCCGTCGCAACGCGCTGAAGCGAGTCCACGCGCGGGAGCCGGCGCCCGACGGCCGCCTGTGCTGTTACGTTCCTGTGGACGGAGTCAGCCGGTCGGTTTATAATATTTTAATTTTCATAATTGGTAATTCGATCGATTATTCGGTAGTGGCAACCCTCGCATTAAGCGATTCACTGAAATAAGTAGCGATGAAGAAGTATAAGCTCTACAATTGTACAACTGATTTCTAGAATTAAGTAGGTACCGATGGAGAAGTCACCGGCTTTACAATAATTTCATTTTCACGTTTAAGAATCCCACTCAATTGTCCATAGGTATAGCTGTAGGTCTAATTTTGTCTATAGTCGGCCAAAAAACTTTGAACGTAGAATGTAATTTATTTTATTTTTAATTCATCAAATAAAATAATTTGTATTGCCACATGAAAAACTAGGTGCTTCTAATTGATGTGACATTTAAATTAATTTAAACCTTCGTTGGCGGTTAAAAATTAAAAAAAATCTATCATTGATTCAATGAAATAATTTCATCACACTACTACAAACCAGTGCGTCGAATCCTTCACAAAGTAATACTTACTTCAAGGTCAAACTAAAACATAATATACATAAAGTTTGCATATAATGTACTATAAGAATTTAGAAAAAAGTCCGAAAAGTTTTTTAAACAAAACAATATTTCTAAATACTTAAATGTTCAAAGTAGTGTTTAAAGTGAAGGCTATGAATTTAGGATTTAATGAATATGACGTCATCAGACAGGTCTCCGACCTCGAGCACGTCCCGCTAAGAACTGGCCGGTCTATAATGTTTTTGACCACGTCCATCTGCTTCTTTATTGGCCGGTCTATTTTACATATTTAAATTTTTTTTACTCGAAAATTTTTAATAGGTATGCAAAAATTTCGTGATGTTATTCCAATCGTGATATACTCTAGAACACTCTATTGTCGATAATAATCCAAGAATGCATAATTTGTTGAAAATTTTTATAGCGTAATCAGAGTTAATTGTTGCTAGTAAAAGACAAAATATAAAAAATCTTCAGAAAAACTAAAATTTATCGAAATTCCATGCAAGAATTTATAGTTGTAACTTTGACATTGAATATAAAATTAAATAATATTCGTATAAATTAATGAATCTGAAAAGATAGATAGAATACGATAGCGACCTTGAATAATTTTACATGTGATTTGTTTACTAAATACCATTGATTTGAAATTTCGAGGAAATGCATTGTTTTTCACAAGTTAATTAAAAAGCAATTATATTTAAAATAAATATTTAGATATCGACATGCATAGCCCGTATTTTTATAAAGCATTTTTTATACAGCTACTAGTGGCTCGAGCCGTCTTCACTTCATCGAATCGTCGATAAATCGTCGCTGCATCACCTTATCGATTCTGCAGTTTTGGCATGAAAGAACAGCAAAACAACCGCACACCGTTTCATTTTCACGGGCGGCGCGAGTCTCGGGCGGCGCGGCGGCCCGTGCGCCGACTTAGCGGTCGACGAGTTCGACTGTGGTTCATTAGCCTACGCACGAAAGAGAGACGCCCGTGCACCGGCGACTCAGCTGGCCGATATGATCTTACATTGAGCGCTCCACATCTCGATGATTTATTTGATATTTCGAAGAGGTATTCGTAGTTCCAGATCCAGGCCTCTAGCTCTTGTGTTTGGATTCGGCCGGGACTTCCGCTCGCGCTGTGACGTGTCGCCGTAAGACTTTCGGAGACTTTAGCGCGTTTGCAGTTTCAGAAATTACAACACAATTTGTGAAATACAGGAAAATTGATTTGAGTAAGATATATATTTTCACATATTACTCACAAATAAATTTCTCACATTTTACAAAAACGCACATTAGTATAATACTTTGTTTCATTATATGGCGTATTTTCGATTATACTGAACCCAATACTTTTTTTAATTATAGTTTTCAGACGATGTATCAAAAATACCTGAAAAAGCTATACCCAAAAGAAACCCGAAGCGTCTCCATCTGTTTGCATGTGCATCGGTCGAGCCTCTGATCATATTGTAGCATTGTAATCGTTTGATTCGTGCTCCTTAGTTCCAGAATACAATAGGTGTCACTGCCATCTCGACATAACGTCGCCAGCGACGCCAGCGCGGGCAGTGGCGATACTCCCACGCCGCAGTGATTTTTTGTTGATTAACATTTCCTTTTTACCCGACTGCGTGACGTAAAGGAGGATAATGTCTTTATTCGCCTAATATATAGACTGATAAAACTATATGTATGTTTGTTCTTTTTTCACTCCAAAGACTAAACGCGTGGACCGATTTTGATGATTCTTACGTCAAATGATTTGTCTTAATCTTGTGATTGCTACTAAAGACATGATAACAATAAAAATTCACTATACCAACAACCAGACGCCATATTGCGAAAAAAAAAATTAAAATTGACAAACAATGACAAGTTTTGTATAATTGAATAAAATAAATAATAAAATAAATTCAATTATATTGAATAGGTTTTTGAAATTCATCTTTATGCTTTTTAATAATTTTTCGTTGTATCGATCATTTAGGATTTATAACAAATTAAAGCTGGTTAGAAACCATTCTTATTTAAATTGTCAAAACTTATAATAAAGTTGAAATAAGCTCTGATATAATCGTATAACAGGTCTTATTAATGTCAAATAGAATATTCAACGCACTTCTTAAAATCGAATGACATACTTAGAATTTTACTGCTTTCAAAGATAATTACAACGACCGTTACCAAAGCGGTACTTAATTTGATGAGAGAAAAATAACCTAATTAGGAATAGATAGGTAATAAAAATAGGTAGAATATTAATAATTAATTGACAACAATATACGGAGAAAAGAAGTTTATCACTACGAGTATTACTACGAGACATGTCGCTGACGCCACTAATGGCGCGGGAGCAACTTTAGGACATTGTTAAAGCAGAATTAAGAAGTAATGAAAAATATCTTTAAAAATTTTAAAAAACCCTACGGCGTAAAAATGAAATGAAAATATGGAAACAAGGTGATGTAAGAATTATCCAATCAAATATGATAAATCTTTGCAGTCGGAGCATCGGATGTATGTTTCGGTGCTCGCCGCCGCTCTTGCCACATGTATGCCTCTGACTGCAAATTATTATCATTCCTGATTATTTTTACATCACTTTGTTTCCATCCTTTCAGTTCACTTTCACGCAGTCGGGTCTTATAATTATTTTTTTCATTCATTTTTAGTTCTGTTTTAACAATATCCTAAAATTAGTTTCTCGTTGTCTGTAAAATATGCTCATATCGAGGGTTAGTCAAAAAGAACTGCTAGTTTTCTTTTGAGGTTATTTGTTTGTTTTTGAGGTTCTATCAAAATATCGAGCTTGACGAATACCGACAAATTTAATCTCGTTTCCCCTACAACAAACATAAAAAACTAGTTCTTGGTTTGTCAAGTCCTACGCTAAGGGACATGAGATTAAAGTTAAGATTGCTATTTTATTTATAACAATGATTTTGTATATTTTTCAAATTGCAATCAAATAGTCACATGGTTAAGTAAATGAAAAACGCCGAATCGGTTTCATTTCAGTACAATATTGCCGGGTTGTGACGTTGGACTTCAGTCGTAGACGGTTAAGATTTGGACATTTCTTACACTAAACATGATACTTAACATATCTTAAAATATTACTAAAACAATATAGAATATAAAAGACTAAGCCAAAATACAGGAAAATGCATTCAATTGTAGAGGTAACACCTGTAAAAAACCGTGTAGTATAACAAAGAATTATTGGCAACATAAAATTGATAATTCACTTATGCTGTTCATAATACAGATTCATTATCTAAATATTTATGATTGACTAGCAACCAGCCCCGGCTTCGCACAGATAATAGTAGCCAAATGACTTCTGATGGATGAATAGGAGCGGCCATGTGACGAAGTTTTAACAGATATCTATCATTTCGTCTAGTTATCGAAAGTTCCGGTGGCCTAATCCGCTCCATTACCCCATATCTTCCCTTCATCATTCCCTCCCCTTCCCATGAGCCCATTTCCTCCTCCATTGGATATCCTATTGCCAATTTATATTCGTATCCAAGAGTCCAGCGACACATTGGTGACTCCTCCGAAGTTGCGAATGTTAATGGCTAGCGGTGACCACCTATACTCTGATGGCCGCATGCTCGTTTACTTCTCGATAACGCTATAAAGAAAAACATTAAAAATTGCATTAAAATCGGTACAACCGTTTTCATAGGAAACAGTCCATAGGGAACACACACACACACACACACACACACACACACACACACACACACACACACACACACACACACACACACACACACACACACATTCACACACACATACACACATTCACACACACACACACACACACACACACACACACACATCGACTTTTCTATATACAGTTAATATGTATTAACATTATTTTCTCCGCATAACTGTGTGTTGAAATAAATTTTCTTTTATTTTTATGCAAAAATTGATTGTACCGGTAAATAGCCAGTAATTCGCATTTGACTTGACTTTAACAAAGCGACCGTTTAGACTTCGATGAAAAATGAATTCATTAACAACTAGCCCGCTTCGTTGGGCGTAAATTAAATTCTAACAATGATTGCCTTCTTTTGTGATTTAAATTTTGCTACGACTTCGTCCTTAAGGACACAGAAAAATTTCTTCACGCGTCGTATCGGCCGATCTCACAACCCCGGGGCCGGGCGCGGCCGCGGCCTTCGACTCGGTTTCGATTCCGAGCCCGATCCCGCTGTAAGTGCAAGACTGCGGGGTCAGGTGTGACAGTCCGTTAGACAAATTATTAGCGATAACCATTGCCATTTTTATTAGATATCTTTAAATGTAAAACGTATCGTGTGTCTTATTCTAAAACACTATCTGCTTTACAATCAATGACATACAAACATGATTAAAGGACTGACATCTAAACAAATAAATTTTTACATTCATCTATATATATATATTAATTTCGCCTGGAACATCTGTTTGTCTATGAAGGCTAATTTCAGAAAATACTACAAGGACTTTTATAGGATAGCTAGACTGATTCAGGTGGAAGGTTTGTATTAATATAGGTACTTCGTGAAAAATGGCCGAGTTCATGACGTTTGTTCATCGAGTTGGAAAAAACGCACCTCCTGAAAACTGTCCCAGTGTGCGTTTAAGTTTTGTGCAAGTGATGAATCCAGGAATAAAATTGATCGTCTCAAATAGGCACATGGAAAAGTCCGCGACACTCGTTATTCTCTCTCATCGACTAGTTATTAATTCTGGCTACTTTTTACAACAAACTCACATAACAGATTGAAAATTATATAATTATAGTTTTCACAATTTCTTTTTAAAAGAATCATAGAATCAATTCATTACTTTTTTGGGTTCCGTACCCAAAGAGTGCCAACGGAACCCTATTATAGAGACTCCGCTGTCTGTCCGTCCGTCTACCACAGAACTCTATCTCTTGAACCACAATAGCTAGACACTTAAAATTTTCACCGTTTATACATTACTATACCGTTACAACAACAAATACTAAAAATAAATAAAGTTAAAAACTAAAGGGGGTCGTCATGCAAGAAACATGTTTTTTCAGCGTTTTTAACTTGATCTTTATTATAGCATAACTAGATATTGAAATTTTCACAGAATATATATTGCTATAGCTACTATTAAAACAAATAACAAAAATAAAATAAAGTTAAAAATATTAAAGGGGGTTCCCATACAAGAAACGTTTTTTTTCGGCTTTTGGTGCTCGTTTTTTAAATGCTATGAGTGATGTCATATTCGATGGCAACAAAACGCTGTTATTGGCTTCGACTATAGTTTGCGGGGATTTTAATATAGATTTATTGGCATGTAACGACGATGTACCCCTAAAACATATTGGTTTAAAATCAAAACTACCTCAAATTTGTAATTGCAACGGTGACATAAACGCCGGCACACACACAACGCTATTCAATTACCATAAGGCGTTGTGGATACAATTTCAAATTGAGCAGAATTTGATCAACCAGAGAAAAAATTTAACACACCAGTATATTGTTATAGAGACATTGATGAATGTAATTTACTTTCTAGATCTATACGGATAACTATATATTGATATAGCACGCCTACCTATCTCATTTTTTACTGAACTATTTGTAAAACATTGTAATTGGGTACGGAACCCTTCATGTACGAGTCCGGCTAGCACTTGACCGGTTCCTTATACCGATTGTTTATTACTAACAGAAATGTCTAAGAAGAGATCTAGACCAACACCGGTTCTCGACTGGAATCACGGGCAGTCATAATAGTATAGTTTAGGGGCTGTAAGTATGTTTTCAGTGTAACAGCATGCGTTCCTCTGAGATGATTTGATCGGAATCTAAAACGGGACCGGCATTGAAATCATGATTAATGACTGATGAATAAATGATGATAAAAATGAAGGAATGAGTTCTATGTACACACGGGTACAGTCGCAGACGGAACCTGATTTCTTCTAAATTATAATTTGCATCCAGCGAACAGGGCAAACGATAGCTGATTATCTTGTCATCTATTTACAAAGTAATTAGGTATATTAATTTTTAATAATGCTAAAGATCTCGTTTTGTAATCACATTTCTAAATTTTCTATTATTTCCAATACAGGTGTACCTATCAACTTTTAATAGCTAAAAGTCACAAGAATCGTGAAACATTTAGCGTGGGAGGACGACACGCCGGCGAACAGTTTAAAGATCGGAGGCGGGAGACGGGCGCGGCGAGTTGTTTAACGTCTGCAAGGGCAGGGCCGCACGTCAAAGCTTACTTATTAAACATAAGCATGTTAATTTCTATCACGAGATTGCGCCATTTTCTGTAAGATATTGTGATTTCGTAGTCCCGGTCGGCGCTCGTGCGCGTGACCTCCACGATTCGAGTCGGCGTCGCCCCCACCGACGCCTCACTAAATTCTTAATTCGGAAATTGTTTCAAACTTCGCTTGTTGTTTTCATATACATTATATTATGTAATCCATATATTGAGAGTAAATAAAAAAATAATAATTGAGACATTTAACCGAATACCCACCGCCCACGCTGAGCACCGCGGCCACTTGTGACTCGGTTACATACATCTGCACGTAACGCGCTGGTGTCTACCGGCGCCTTCTATGTGAACTCGCACACGAAATTAGACCGTGTAGTACTGACCTTTGTTGATGTAAAAATATCTAACATCTCAGAAACAAAGAATCGTATTTTGCTTTTTGCGCTTGATTTAAATTACAGGCACGATGTGGTTTTGTCTTTACCGCATCGTCCTCATAGCGCGCAGCACCTACCCCATGTTGATTTATTTCAGACCGCCCGAAAGCCGCGATCCTTAGCCGTGTGAGAGGCTGCGGCGCGCAAGAAAATCACAAGATGAAATCGGCGCAGATGCGGTGGCGCCTTTGTAAATTATTCGTGTCATATGCCCGTCGGCTGACCGAAACCAGTTTGCGTCTACATAAAAATATTACTCCCTCTCTTCGCATTTAACGCACACATATTTCTTCCTTCTACAAAACTTCATTATTTAGAAAAAAAAAGTACCTACTGATTTATATGTTTTGATGATCTCGAATTAACAAATATCACAACAATGTAACGTATCCAGTAATTCCATCGAACTTTACTGGAGACGGGAAAAAAGTTTACCGCGACGCTTACCTGCTAATTAGACAAAAGAGCGGTCGGCTTACGAGCGCTCGGGCAGTGGCGGCGTGCGGGGGGTGTGCCGCACGCACCGACGTCACACGCGCGCGCGCACGCACACACGCGCCCGCGAGCGACGGCCTCTCGGCGAGGACTGGCGGCCGCGCGCGCTCCGGGTTGCCGATGACTTTACGAAATTATGTAACCTAATTTACGAAATAAAAATGTAATACAGCATTGATTGCGATTAGATTACGATTTAACCCTAGTGCTACGACAACTGACGACCGAATACCACGGCACCGGCGGCAGCTAGAGTACTGCGCGCGCAGGATACTAATGAAACAAGCGACGTGTATGCATTAACACCAGCTTACATTGTATGTATACATTGTTTAAATTAGTTTAAAATATGATCGAAGCGTTTAAAGTACAAACCATCCTATACGACACCTATAATTATACACATATGGGTGTAAGACATACTATGAAATCGAGACCTTTAAAAACATCGATGATTTAACTAACTTATTTTCCCTGTTGATTTTACACAAAACCAGATAAAACACGTCTGTATAAGTACAGGGCTATAAGGCGAACATTTTTCCAATATTGTTTAAAACTCTCAATGATGTTGATCGGCGATTAAATATTTACATTAAATTCCTAGAAATTAGATTAGTGAATGTTATTTGTGAGGTATGTCGTGATAATGACCACCGAGATGGCGTACTCGTGTATTAGATAGTTACAGTAACGATACTTTGATGAGCTCTAGGTTTGATAATGCAGTCTGGCAACCCTGCGGGCCGTGTACAATGCGCTCGCATGAACTCGACCGGCCGATTCGGACGGCACGAGCGCGAACAGCTGATGCCCGTCGGCAGCCGGTCGGCGGGCGACGACGCTGCGCGCGCGCACACCTGTACCGATCTCGTCCGTCTCTTTTCCTCGCGCGCGACATCACCGTATCACCGTTTCTTTCCCGTTGGAAAGTGCCTTGCATTCTCGCTCCAAAATCGTGGTGACGTGGGAATTTCATGTCAACGTCACGGTCGGCGTCGATCGTACACGCCGCCGAGACCCCTCGGAACTGTGGAATTCAATTATCTGATTGACTTATTGAATGACTGTAATTTATAACTGAGAGTTCTTGTTTTCTATAGGGTGCCGTGTGCAGAGTTCCAGTATTGATACGAGTATAATGTCTATGACCTGAAATTTTTCATCACACTTTGTTGGACTATTTATCTCCATTGTCCTTCTCCTTATTCAGATCTTTTAGACAAAAGATTGGAAATAATTTCATATTGTTTATTACAGATATATTACTTCTATTATATTTTATGTTAAAAGTGATTTAGTGATTGTATTGATGGATTTTTATACTTATTTTATATCATTACATGTAATGACCGAAAAATATTTAATTTTGTAAAGTAGAAACAAAGACTTTTGTAATTATAATATTTTATTTCTTCAATTTTGAGATTTCAGATGAAAATACACTATTACGATATAATTACTAGCGAAAATTGTGATGGATCACAATTATAAAAAATTAGCATACGAAACATACAAATGATTACATCTATATACATCGTAAAGACGAAACGTCATACAAGTGAAGAGGATGCGAGTTGACAAAGACGTTGACAGAAGTATATTTGTATTTGTCATGGCTACACAGCTGCCTTAAAAGATCAAATTTTTAAATTAGAAAATAACATGGGCTCCTTCATGCGGACGTTCGTTTCTATTCAATAGTGAAAACCAGTTAATCTAATGCAATAAACTGCAACACATCATTATTATTAAATACGGTTAATATTATTAATTATAATATAATTAATATTCTAATGACGTGCATGTATTGGAAGTATGTCGGTGGTATATTTTGTATTGGCATTTCGATATTTGTATAGAGCCGGTGCAGGATTAACTGCGTAAAAACAGCTTTTGTACTACGTGATTTATTAATTTCCCAGTCCGCGCAGCGGGCGCCGAGCGCGAGCTCCCCGAGACGAGGGCTAAGTTCGCTAATGTCGGCTTTTTTAAATTCAACACTTTGAGCGGAGGTTCGTTCGCGCCCGGTCGCCCCCGTTAAAGCCCAGCGATGAAATCTTAATGGCGGAGGCGCGGGGGCGCCAATTTTTAGGTCGAAATCGCTAATGACGTCCACACTCGCGGTCTGCGGGCCGACGCGACGTCAATTACCTGCAAAGCGAGTATTTGGCTGTTTGTTTGTGCGATGTTCGCCATTTTCAAAATAAACGCGTGTTCTAATTTTGGAATAAGGTTTGTATTACAAGGTTTATAAATGTTACTAAGTTTAAAAGAATTAAGTGTTATAGGAAATTTAAAAATTCATGAACATAATTTATTTGAGGTGCCTGTTAATATTTTTCCTATTTTCGATTACAATTTTTGCGTTCCCTATGCCTTTTAAAAAGCTTTTCGAAAAAAATAGTACTTTATGAGGAATAATGTTTCTCTGTTTAATAAATTGCTATTTTGCTAGTGTAAAATATGATTATTTTTAAACGCCTTCTCTTTCTTTACGACAGGGTAACATTTCTCAATAGTGAAAACTAAAGAAATAATGCTATGAAAAAAAAATATATCTAAATATTTCCAAGATTTTAATATTCAGAAATTTTCATTTCGACATGGACGCATAAGCTTTCATTTATAGTTCTGAATTCAAAGAGGTTATCGTAATCGACATCAAATTATTCAACCAATGTTTATATGAACATTTCTCTGTTTCGCACCAAGTTACTTCATTCTGGGTTGCTCTCGTGCGGGAGGGAGTGTCCCTCTCTCGTCACACCACACGCAAAGACAACTCGCGCCGTCTCGCGGGTGCGCGGGGCGCCCGGTCGATAGCCCGCCGCCCGCCGCCCGCCGCAGTCGGACGGATGATCCGGCACAGTCATCGGCGTGATGCTGTTGGCGAAAGTGTAACTCTTTATAACCTGTAGGTGTGGTCGTAGTTGCCAATAAATATTTTAATATGACGATTGAATATAAAACATTTGCTTTGACTAAAGAGAACAAAAAGGAACTACTATGTAGTGCCCCTTCGTCCATTTTGTTTTGTATGCATTTCGCCATGCAAGAGCTTAAAAAAGCATTAGTCTAGGGTACAGCTCCCACCTCAGCTGTGAAGTGGTGAAGGCCATGTGCGTGGACACACATTACGTGCTATGACCACCATCTTTTTCCGACGCTTCGACCTCGTTTTTATTTTAGTAAACAATTCCTCGAAAGGAAACATCCACGGAGCAGACTGTCTTTTGTTTTCGGGATCGTAACAATAAATTCGTCTTTCGTCACCTGTCACCGTGTGGTACACAGCATTTGTATATTGTGTTATATTTGGGTCACCACCGGAGAATCTTTGTATCTTTTCCCGGCATCGATTAATACGAACGGTGTTTTTAAGCATCAGCCAAATTGTGAGGTATCCACCGAGCACAAAGCTTCCTGACGGCTAAATACCGATGCTTAAGCTTGTCCGAATCTGTTGATAGGTCACTCTTTTGTCAGTCTGTATCATGAGGCACACAGCACTGATGTTGTCTTCGGTCATGGCCATAAAGGGTCGTCCCTGGCGCAGATCGTCAGTCAGATTAGTGCGACCACGCTTGAACTCGTTAAACCAGTTATAAACAGTGGCAAGGGACAAGGGATGGAACTTCGTCATGAAAGGCTAACCGAAGTCTGTTATAACTTTCTTGACGATTTAAGTGGCAACGCAAGTCATGGGCAATTATTGCATGAACATTTTCTCGCGTTAAATTAGACAAACATTTTTTTTGTTGCCAATTTGTAAAAACAAATGACACGACACAATATGACATGACAAAAAGAGATCCATTTTTTTTTTTAATTTGAACATGTTTTATTATTTTACAGTTTCTAAGTGGCTATATTTAAAAATTTTAGAGGTGATCTACGTACATACATGCAAGTGAAATTAATAAAAGCGTATCAAGAAATATATTTTATTAATTACTAAAATGCTATTTTGACACTTCTTATTAACAGATCCCGGACTCGTGCATTATACATTCGTTAGTGTGTCTTGATTAAATAACTTGTACATTTGCTATAACTAAGAAACAACTTCGTAATTTACGATGAAATAAACTTAACACAGTCATACTTTCAACAACAAATGAAATCACTAAACATATTGTATATCATTCGAATAAAGTTTCAAACAACAAAAAAAGTTTTATTGACATTATAATTTGATACGAAAAACATTATGTTATCATGTGACACCACACAAACGAATATATGTTGTACGCATTGTAAATGTTGGCAAATGCTCAAGATCATCACATCGATCTAGGTAATTTGATTTACTCTTACTGTTATTCTTCACCACGTCGCTTATGTATGGAGTGGTGAAGCAGACGAGCCGGACCAAGGTCACGACCTGGATTGACAAAGTTTAACTAGGGTTAACGACTGACATCACGCAAACCAGGGCCAATGGTTTTCCAAATCTCGTATGTACTCGAGATATGTCACTAGACTTTTTCGATGCGACAACCTTCCCAACTTGAACCTCGGTGAGCATAGCTTGACCTCGACAATAATTACCCCTGTGGCCACCAAAACTACTGCCACGCAGGCCAGACCGACTACTATGTATTCTTAGCTTGTTCGTTTGTTTAAATCACAAAAAAGTTTCGTTGCACTGTAAACGATATGAACGGGCATTTCTAACGACGGCTGCTCTACATTGTGTACTAGCTACCGCATGCGCCCAACATTTCATACCTATTTTATACCTTTTAAAAATCCACCATCACTTTTCAAAACTCTCTTGCATGGGGTTAGAAATCCGTATGGGAAATTTGAAAGAAAAATTAATTTTTACTTTTCAATCCATTTTAAAAAGTGGTATATTATTTTTTATAAATAAATGTGGGATCGCTTGATCGAAATGCACGGGATTGTTTTGATAAACTTTTATTTAACAACCAACAGTCGCTACATCATGTTCCAAAAACCTAAGTTCGACGTCATCCTTGTGTCATGTGTCAACTTTTTACACAGTTTCTAATATTGCCAGTCAATGAATAAGGTTATAACAAAAAATAAATAAAAAACTTCATTTTTAAATGAGCGATAACGCTATTCCCACATAAATATTTATTATCTGTAAACAGAAATATAAATCTATATGTATAGATTAGTTTGTGGGGCCCTCGGTGTGGGCATGATTCGTCCTTGTTGTTTGTATTGATGGAATATTTGTTGTATTATTTTACACTACAGTAGCTTTTTGTAAAAATATGAGCCTACCATGTAGGTAAACATAAAATTCCCTCGCAGCTGAAATTGGAGCATTCAAGACGTTATATCATTAAGGTGCTTAATGAAATTTTGATATTAAATGAATACGTGCAACGGATTTAGTTATTGGTAAGTTAGCAGTATTTCCGCAATGACGCTTACTAATTAAACGATTTTAATGGAATCGGTCTTTCACAATTAAAATCATTTTTAATTTCCTATCGCATTGTTTATTAACTAAAAAAATATATGTATTTCCCACTGCGTAAATACTATATAGTTTTAAAATTAACAGCCCACTTTTAAAAAACTATAGGATTTCTAGACTTATTCAAGAAGTTATCGAGAATTGTGTAGAAGTTATAATAAATAGGGCAATAAAAGTGTGAGTTGTGGTGGGAGCCTGGGATGCAGAATAGGCATAGAGATGATTCGAAAATCTACAAATATAATTCTCGCATGTTTTCGAAATGGGTAAGAGCTACGTTCATGCCAACTACAAGAACATATTTCTATTTCTGTAAATTTCTATAACTATTGTACACTTTCTTAAAAATCATTATTATATTGCATGAACGAGGAGGGCTTATAAGCAAGGCCGAATTAAATAATAATGGTCGTTTTATATGTAAAACATTTTATATATTTTATTATTTACTATTTTAGGTGCAGGGATCATATGACGTCAAGGGGTGCACTAGTGAAACACACTTCAGTCTACACGGGGGCAGCGAGAGCGGGCGGCACTGGGTCGTCACCAGATGTTCACTGTTCGGACGGCGGTTTACGACTGACTGAATGCGGTTTTTTTTTTGTATTCCTCCTCGTGCGAAAAGGTAAGGAGGAGGAAAACCCATTATGGGCCGTCCATGTACCCGGGCACACGGGTGTGTCCGACTCGCACAGACTAAAAACCTCCTGAACAACTTATGACTGCCATGTCGAAAGTCTACGGCTTTGACACCTTCATCTGAAAAGGGGCTAGTCCGGCATAGAGATGCCGTCGGTGCGTGACTGCCCTATGGGTGTCTCATAAGCAGCCACCTTAGTATAGGAGGTCACGCGAAATTTGCAGTGTGGACTGAAACTTCAAAAGGGATACCGGGAAACGCACCAGATTGATGACCATCAATGGTCGTAAAGAATGGGGAACACCTACTCCTAGTTTATAGCTATTTTATTTATATACTTCTAAAGTTTTTCGACCTCAACGGTGAGATCGTCGGACGGATCTGATAGGATATTCCGTGGTCTTCTATAGAAATGATGCGAAGGAGGTGGCTCGCATGATACGGCCGAAATTAATAATGAATTTGGATGGCTACTCGTTATGTCGAAGAAAAGCTTTGATGCGTCCTTCATAAATTTGGAGATGATTGGAAGCTCTAGATTCCGGTGAAGTACAGAGTCTTTGGCGTACCATAGCGCATCTGCTACAGAATTTCTACACTACTTGCAGTTCGTGTAGTGTATCAGGCTTTGTATGAGCAAAGACTGGACTCGCGTATGCCATGACAAGTCTGGATACACAATGACATGTTATATATCGTACGCTCATTACGTAAAGACATTTTACTTTTCCTGCCCATCACTCCGTTTAAATGAGATAGGTAAAATAATGCTAATTTCCTAACACGAGCGATATGATCTTTAAATTAAAGATATTTGTCGATAGTAATGCCTAGGTATTTATAATGATCTTGCTAAGGAATTGGTTGATTTAGGATACGTAAGGTGGAGGTATTATCTAATGGTACTGAAAAATGCAACTTCTTTGCACTATAATCAAAATAAATTGATGCTGATTTTTCTGGATTGACTTCTATCCTCCAGAGTCGGAGCCATCGTGTCAGCTCATCGATGGCTCTCTATAACCGCGGTAGGATATTCCGGAGGTTATTTGATGTTAGAAAGAGCCCAGCGACGTCCGCTAAGAGCGCGAGTTGGACGCCTGTTTACGGTCGCGGCATATTATTTATGTACACGGAATACAGCAGGAGTAAAAGCGTGGATCCTTGAGGTGCCCCAGCTCCAATTGGTCTCTTTGACGAGTGTGTATTATCTAATCCGAATGTGAAGTGGCGATTACAAATATATTGGTATATGATAAGAATGAGGCGATCTGGAAGCTTTAACTGATAGAGCTTATGTATAAGACCTGCGTGCCATACCCTTTTGTCTTTGCTACATCAAAGAAAACCGCCACTGTCTTCTTTTCTGTTTTGAAGGCCGCCAATATGTATTCTACTAGACGGAGGGCTTTTTGGAGCAGGAGTGATGAGGACGAAAGCCAAATTGTTCATCTGTTATAAGGCCTTTCCTTATAAGATGATTGCTTAAGCGAGTTTTGAGCGTTTTTTCAATTTTCCTAATACGCTCAGTAGACTAATGGGTCTGTAGCTGGCGGGGAGGTCGCATGGTTTCCCTGGCTTAGGGATTCCTATGACTTCTGCTTCCTTCCAAGCTGTAGAAAATAGAAATTTTTAAAGCACGTATTGAATATTGCGACCAAGAGAGCCACGAGTGGCAGAAAAGCATTTGATTGCTTTATTACTTATATTGTTTATGCCAGGAGCCTTTCTGGCTTTTAGAGCTTTGCCGTGTTTGCTGATTTTATCGTGTGCTATCGGTTCCAGATCGTCTTTTGGAGGGAGAAAGGCTATGACAAACCTCCTCTTCCACCCTGTGTGTGTATTCTAAGTGGTGTAGGGGGTTATCAGAGCATTGTTGTTCAATGCTGTCTGCTAAACACTCAGGTTTTTTCCGGTAGTCGAACGCTGTAGAGTTATTAGATTTCCTAAAAGCATGAGTGGGGACCCACCCTTTTGTTTTGAGGACTTTGGTTAGTCCCCAGTAAGCTTGATAGCTAGGGGTTATGTTTAACATGAGGTCGCTCCAATTATCATTTCTAACTTCCTGCATGCGGGTCTTCACTTTATGTTAGAGTGCAAGCACATGAGACCTATTTTCGCAGACCTCTATTGCATGCCTTAAGCGCGAGCGTAGGTATGCTTCTACTGTCGCCTAAAAATCTCGTGTAATTACGATAACTAAAAAACTATTTAAATCTTTAATAAAAAACAATTTCAATCTCATCACTAATCGATTGGGAATAACTGTATTGAAAATCATAGCTTGATATAGTACCCATTAGATGTAATTAAATTTTTTAACTCGCAGTTATTCATATTTTGATCTGTCATTTCGCTTAAATGTCTGAAATGGAGATTGAAATAAGTACTTTATGTTTTTGTAATTGCCAACAGATGGCGGTAGTAATATCATAAATAAAACAGTTATTTTCGCCCGAGGATCAGCTGTACGATTTAGTTCAACTGTTTAGTTTTAAGTCGCACGCGCAGGGTGCCCGGGTTCAACTCTATCCTAGAATCTGTTTTTTTTATTATTTATTTTTAATTACTTTCAAACGTTTTAATTAATTCCAAAGTTATTTTTAAATGTAATTGGTAATACGTTTATATTAACAACAATTATTGTATAATAATTTTAATCAGTGACTTCGGGAAAGTTTTGAAGAACTTCAAAAAGGATTTTTGGTGAAAAGCTCATATATTATCATTAACCTCTAGTTTAAATACATACGTATGTCACGAGCACTTGAGGCATGCACATTTGGTTTTACCAAATTTCTTAATAATGTGTACAAAGACCTAACCGACATTTTATTTTATCTTTAGAGTAATAATGCCAATATCTATACACTATTTTTCAGTGATATAATACTTATAACTAACAGTCTAATCGGCCGTGGGTGCCTTTTCAGTTTGTTTTACCTTCTGGGCAACTATTGCTTTTTAGTCACCACCATTTATTTTAACTATATTGAGCCCACGGCTTTATATATCAATTTCGTCTATAATACATTATCTTAGGTTGCTATCTTTATTCAGTCCGGCGTTACCGGCCGATAACATTTTATTTAAATAATGCATAAACACATTTCTGCCTTATTACAGCCAGATATATCTTTACAATAAAACTATTATAAACGAGATGCGATAAGGTCTTTGAAGCCATTCTCTATTTATTCCTGAAATCAATTTTTTTTTGCTTTGCAGATAAGTAATCGTATAAATATTTACAACGTGGCCCAATAAAAATGGTGCGGGCGGGTGTGTGGCCGCAGCCATCGAGCGGGCGTAGGACTCCTTTTATCCGATAGAATGCAGATCGCGTGCTGGAACGTGAATGTATAAGTCCAGGAACCTCTGGATAAAGCTCAAAATAGATGTAATCCGGTAGCGCTTTACGATCCGCAAGAATTTTAGAATTAAAAAAAACATCATGATAGGTCTTGAGAATCAAGTCCGGGAAGTACAAATGATAGAATTTGGTCTCTATCTGCCACTTTTATAGGGTCGCAACGATTTATGGGTCATTTGCGGTCTCACGTTTTCATCGAACCATAGTGGTGAAGAATTGAAGATCGATTGAAAAGTCGGGGCGATTTTTCTTCCAATTTCACCATCATTATTGAAACTTTTTTTCTCTTCTTTAAACATCATCCTTGGTGTATTGGACTTCAGGAAACTACAGCGAATAAAACCCTCACGGAACCACCTGAAAATCACCATGTTCATCCGTAGGGTTGGGCCGTTATGTTGTTCGTTTACGATTGCGTGAATTAACATTTTTATAATCATACGTAACAATGTAGCTTGAAATTCTTTCATTTCTGTATCGATTTATCAACGAATCGGAAGTTTCGGCCAGTTTCTTTTTCTACAAATTATTGATTTGTGAAGCGTCCATTCTCTACTTTTCGATTTACCCGATATGACGCAAATGGGCCACTAGCGTGAGTAGATATTCTAATGTCAAGAGATTGGACCAGTTCTATAGTCTTTATAAATGCGGATGGTCTTCTCCTAATTATGTAAATTTTTGGTATCATTTCAAGTGACGGCCTTTCCCGTGGCCCATTCCGTATGTCGAAGTTTCCTGTACAAAAACGATTAAACGTAAAATGAACAGCATCCCCAGTAGTGGCGTACGCTATAGATACTCCCTCAAAACACGCACGTCTGCGCTCCCGGGCCGTACGTGCTACGTCGAAATTCGTATTCAAAAATTATTAGAATTTTCGATGTTTCCAGGTTTAGGTACGACGGAGATTGCTGAAACGACCAAAAGACAAACAGTCATCCCACACCACCATGATGTTCAAATGTAAAACATACGAAAGGACCGCGGGTTTTGAGAATAAACACCGGAACGTGTCATACTTTATTTCAGCAAACTTTAAAAGCTTTTGCGACAATATCATTCGTAAAAGTTCTCTTCGACTTTTTCCCAATCGTTTTGTGTCTGCTACTTTAAATGATGTTCGATCACTCTCGTTCAGAAACCTGTCGTGCTATACCCTCGAGCTTGGGTCAGTACCTTCGTCCATCCCATATACATATTATATTTGTAAAACAATTTCACTTTTGTATTTTACCACAATATTTAAGTCGATGTAGCTAATAATTTACAACGGTAACTACGCACTTACACCCCGCTATTTGTATGAAGACGCTGTATAATAGGTACCCAAAAAATATTTTTACTCACGTTTCGTATTCCATATGAGGTTTTTACCGAAAGATGAGTCGGAAGGGGGAGAAATGGCTTAGACGTCGAGGGCAGGAGGCGGGCGGGCGGGGGGCGGAGGAGGCGGCGCGGTCTGGCGGCGCGGGGCGCGGCGCGGGGGCGGGGCCGGCACCGAACGGGAAACTCGCCCACCATTTACATTTATGAAGTCCCGTAACGGACTTGGCCCTGTTTACTTTCGATAATTAAAATCATGATCGTTATCGAACTAGTTATTTTCTAATAGCGTAATTTTATTAGCCTTTGTTTGCTTGTTGGCTAGACTGTTTTAAACTTCGCCGTTGTTATATTAATTACAGTAAGCTGCTGAAGTTGGTGAACATGCAAACGTCAACGTACGTACGCAGATCTGTTCCGTACGAAAACTTTTTTTTTCACTACTGTTAAGAAATCTCAAACTCTTTGTCAATGTTTCAGCGTTTTGGCATTTTACGTGTGGGCATGTAATGGTTGAAATTACAGACATGAAAAGTTACAATCAGATTTACAGTTATACATTACATCAATTTTTTGAGGTCCGTCAAATCAATCGACCCCACTACATTAAAGAGAATAAAATGAATGGAGAACCTTAAGTACGAGAATTTTGAAATATTTGAAATTAAAAACATCACGAGTTGTGTCAATTATGACTCAATCAGCTGTTATTTCGGTGTTTTCTGAAAATCAAACTAAAAATTGGAAGTGTGGGATATGGAAATTAAAACATGGATATTGGTATCATTTGATATGATGCTAAAACTATTAGACTACATACCACATGTCAGACTGTGCAATCGAGTGGTCATATCACTGTCACGACACGACACTCTTACTAAAAGACTAAAGAAAAAAATGATAAACTAAATATACAGAAAGCAGATATTTTTTATCCGTTTGGTTAGAGTAATGCTGTTTGAGAGTAGAGTAGAGATTGAATTGGAACTAAAAACCGGACGGAAGTCGGGGGAACTTAGTGAGGGAAGAGCTAAATGGTTAATGGAAAGGAAAAAGTTACAGGAGGGATGAAAGTATTTCGAAAATATTCTTTTTAAAGTCGTCGAGTTGAGTGTCAAATAAAATGAGCAAGATGAAGAAAACGTCTATTATGCATAAAATAAATTTATCTACTAATCGTTGTATTGAGTAAAGCTTTTTGATGACTTTTAGTATTCAGCTCTTGAAATTGTGAAAATGAATTTAAATCGTGAGAATTTTTTCTTTTGTTAAAGAAGAATATTAGCAAAAATTTAATAGTACTATCAAAGTCCTCTCTTACAAAACTAAATCAAATGTACCTGCTATGTAACTTACAGTCACTGTACGTCCATTATCGATATACAAACTTTCCATGACACTTAAAATTCTGTAATAATTCAAAAATATTTTTGTATTATTTGTATTGCTCTAAAGTCTCGAAAATGGCGACCGACGGCTTAACGTAGTGTTCGGGGCGCGGGGCGAGTCCCTTTAATTTGAATGTAGTCAACGTTTCAGCGGCTAACTCGTCCGCGGTCAGAATTCGATTCTTTTTAGGGTTTTTGACCTGAAAACGAAAAAAGAAACCCTTATAGGATCATTTCATGGTCTACATTTCTTCCTCTCGAGATCCTTTTTCTTGAGAATGCATGGAGGTATCAAGTTGAAATTAAAACTGAACACCTTGGGTCTTTGGTCCGGCGTACCGTGGTCTGAGGTGCCGTGGAGTTTTAAAAAACGAAGTTTTAACTTACTAAATAAATACGTCAATTTTTACTTATTGTTTTCCTGAAATTTGCTCTATGATCGCGCCAAGTTTAGCGTTTGTATGTGCCACTGCTTTTACGTTAGAGCAAAAATAAGAAAGATGAAGTGATTCGCACTGAGCGAGCTCGCGCGCCCTCAGCGCGTCAGCTCGTACTGGACATTAAAACCAACCGAAATTAAGAAAGTATTTTTGGCACATTAGTTTTGATGATAAGAGGAATGGTCAATTTTCATCCATTTTTCAAAATAACTTTAAAACTACTTACTTTAGAATTATAAAAATGTTAATGGAGTACATACTTTTTGATATATTCGAAATCCTCTCAATAAGTGCTTTTAAGTGATATTATTATGTGACGTGGTACAGTTTGCAATTTTTTTTTTAATTTCTAATTTAGCCCCAAAAGTGTGACCCTCATATTTAAATTTCATTTATTTATGATACACGTCCGTGTTTGAGTCACAGACATGTGTACCAAAAGTTAACTTAATCGGTCCAGTGAATCCAGAAAAAAATGGCTGTGACAGACGGACAGACATGGCGAGTGATCCTACAAGGGTTTCTTTTTTCACTTGGAGGTAAGCAAAAGTAATAAGGCCAAAATACAGCAATTTATTCCTTATATTTAGACATTCAATATCAGGCCTACTGACTACCAGAAATTTGATAAGAAGCAAAGCTGTACGCACAAGTAAAGTGAAAAATCCGAAAATCGTTAATTTATTATTGTATCATATGATTCTTTTTTTGCGATTGTAGACTTAGCATTTGCAGTTGGAGTATGGATCGTGATGTAAAACGATGAATGGGATAACAATTTTATCTTTCGATTATGAAACTTTAAAATTTTCAGATTTCGGATATTTCAAGAATTTATAAAAAAAGAGCAAAATTCTCGGAATTCCCGGGTCCATCGTCTGGCCAGTACCGTAAATAAACAAAAATCATTGAGACTCTTGATATAGAAAAATTTTAATTAAGTTGGTGCGGAGATTTCAGAGAAACAGAGGGATGCCCTGAAATATTATAGGTACATATATTATATTTGTGCTTTTTTTTTAATTATTCAAGGTTTTGCATCTAGTAGTTATCATGTCACGCTGCTGAGCTGACGATGGAAGCCACAGCACTCCTTAACGCTTAGGAGTTAGGGGATAATACTGCGATTTGCCGCCAGAAATTGCTCTTTAATGGCTATTAGTAAGAAGCTATAATTAAAATTAGTGATATATACTATTAGAATTAAAATTGTTTGCTTGTTAATCCACCTACATGTTTTTATTCATTCATATAATTCCAACGTTCCAATCTTAGCAGGAACACATCACAACTCTTTAGCGATAACAGTACAAATAGGATGAATTAATTAAATGAGGAAGCGAATGAAAACGTGATCTGCGTAAATTGTAGAACTTTTATATTATAAAGAATAAGGATCTTGTATAGTTTGTATAAGAATCATTTGGTAGTTACACTCCGACTAAGAATGTAAAGATCCCGAAACGACTAGCAGTGGACAGTGAGTTCGGGATCGAAACTGCTTTACCATTTGCTCCGCACAAAATGAAAGACATGCCTGGCCAATTACATTATTTGTGGTAAATGTGGCACATGCAAAGTAGTGTCATGAATTATGAAATTATAATTACTGAATAACTAAAAAATGTGAAATAAAATGAATAAAAAAAATAATAATAGCCTCCAAATACCAATCCATATTAATAATTATTTAAACAGATTCCAAAAACAATTAATTAGTTGTTTCAGCTAAAGCAAGGCAAAAGAACATATCATCTATAAACATGGAAATGAAACGTTAAATATTGAGTCAAAAGGAGATCTTTTTCTTCTATTCTAAGGAGACACAACTGTGTCTGATTTATCTTTAGCTGGAACCGACTCCAAAATTAAGTAACTTGTTGTTTTTGGAGTCTGTTTGAACAATTATTTAAATAGGTTTTTAAAAATGGTTTGTATTTTGTTTTTTTAATTTGGTTTTTTATTTTGTATCTACCTACAGCTATGTATTTTTTTCAAATTTTGTACACGTTTCACCGTTTGCTTTTTTATTTACTTTCATAATCCTAAATGCTAAGTGAATGGGTCGAAAATTTATTTTTTATTCTGTTTTTTTTTTTTTATTGTTTTATTTTCTTTCATAACCAATCATAACATCTTGCAAAGCGGACGGGCGATCGCTAGTAATACTATACATAATATCTACATTTGATTTTTTATAAATGCTTTATGTTACGTACACCATTTAGAGAACGGGGAGGTGCGTAAGCAATTTCCAAAGGCGGGGTTAAAGCTGTGAGCGTCTTAAAACATTTACTTTACATTGCGAGAAATACATCCGCCGAAGTTTTATGGAGCGAGTAGTTTTTTTTAGGTTTATTTCATTGTGCGGAAATGTAGTCCAAACATTTTTTTTATGTTAAATGACAGTACATGACAATGGTTTTCACGAGACCGAAGCTAACTCCCTAAACATTCGTTGTGTACGGTTGCGCAAGTAGATCGTAACAATATAAATTGTTTAATTCAGAAACGCTGATGGACAAAGGTCCTAGAACACAAATAGGTCTGACGAGACAATCTCGAGATGTCGTACAATATTACATTAACTCGTCCAATTTATTAAACGGCCGCCGGCCGCCCGCCGCCCGCCGCCCGCCGCCGGCCCGCGGCCGCGTGGACGACAACCGCGACTGTAACGGCTTATAAAACAGCTCGCCTTTGCAATTCACCAGCATCATGTCCATCTAGTACGCGCCGCGGCGACCGACACTATTTCGATCGATTACGACAACATTATACTAATTCGTATAAATACACTACAACAACAATATTTTCTTCATACAAACAAATTCGTTCATAACAAAATTATGCTTATGGAAATGCAATATAATCTCTAAATTATTTTATAAGTAACGTATTAATGCTAAAACTACTTATCAAGATATATGTACTTGTATTGTGTTCAGATTCCCTGAGGTAGACTAGATTAGAATTCGGTGGGCATATAGGTTAGGTTAGGTGGTGAGGTACGTAAACAATGTACGCCACAAATTGTTCATAAATTAATTCTGTTCTTTTTGATCAGTGGAAGTTAATAATGCTTAGTTTCACAGACACCATTCTTTATACGGCATATCCATCCTAATTGTGTGAAGGAATACACCAGCGCCTCGTGTTTGTGCCCCTACTCTATAAGTAGGTATTTACAATTTTTTTCCTACACCTGCTTATTTGTTATGTACGCTGGCATTAACAGGTAACCTCCACTCCAAATAAAGAATTTTCTGTGGTAATAATAAAGGATAGCATTTAATACTTTGCGTTATTAGATTTTATCTATAATTAGCACCACAATTTATTTAGTTAGTATGTGCAAACAATCATAACATGTAGAATAAATATTTTCCTTGATTTTCTTCATTGAGATAATTACCTACTTATCCCCCGCGCCCCCCGCGCCGTCCGCGCGTTGCCCGCGCCGAGCGCCCCGCGCGCCCCGGCCGCCCCGGACGCGTCCTTTTGTCGGCCGAGTTCATTGATTCCGTTTTTGCAGCCGCTACACACGCGACATGGCTGTAGGATAGCGCCAGCCATCCGCACTGCAGCCCTGCCGGTTAAGCGTGCACTCGGCTGTCGGCGTGGGTGGTGATGCCTCAAAGTTGAATGCTCGACTCGATCCTTCGAGTATTGAGGAAGTTGAACAAATCTACTTTTAAAACGATAAGACAACATGTCAGTCATACCTCTCTTTACGACGTCATTTTTTGGAATATTTTGTTTTTCATATTATTAGTTAGTACTTTATATAATCATAATTATTCTATTATACTGAGAGAAAACATTGACCATTTGTCGCCTTAAAATGTATATGTATTTTCGGTGTCGCTAAATCTGTCCAACTTCCAAGTGTGGGAAGCTCCCTTGAAAATATATATATGTTCAATAATCACTCGTACACTACTATAAATAAGGCTCAGTTTACGTTGTTAAGCTAACAAGTCACTATGAGTCCCTTAAAGTTGGGGGCCGATAACGCGTTCATTACACCTATCGGACACTGCGGCGGTTTAGAGTTGATAAAAATCAAAATCGACGGTCGTTTGTTAACAGATACAGAAGCGTTTAAAACTGTTTTATACTTCCGTGGACTGGCGCGAATTACAAAGGAATCACAGGCTGGGTCATGTCGCCAACTGCTTATTGGAGTTTACTCCTTAAGAATCGATTTTCATATAAGGCGCCCGGTATGAGAAAAATTTGAGGAGTAAAATCTACTGATGAATCCGCGTTACGTTTTTGGTGCGCAACTTATTGGCGCACCTTTCACTTTTTAATCGCGTGCATGTGTATACTTGTCTGTATACTTGTGTGTAGCCAACGCAGCGAGGCAGCTGACACATATACTGTGTGTATACCTATATATATTATAAAAGTATACTGTTCAACGTTTACAAACGATATATATATATATAGTGTATCAGTTATACAATTCTAATACGGATCGTCACCACTGTTTTGTTTATGTTTTAAAGTGTTCTTTTACAATGTAAATATTTATTTTAAATACTTCTTGATAATATTTTTATAATTTTAATTACAATAAATCTACGTCTTTTTACTTAAAATTAAAAATACAAAATAATTGTAGATAGGTTAAAAAATTTCTTCTCTAATGCTTTTTCTTCAATTATTGGTAAAAACAAAAATTTATTCAAAATACTTTCCATAATATTTTAATAATTGTAGTTATAATAAATCTTCGTTTTTTTACTAAAAATGAAAAATGAAATAATTGTAGATAGACTAAAAAATTTTTATCTTTAATCATTTTTCTTAAATTTTCAGTCAAAACGAAATTTTTCAGTTAAATAAACTCTTTTTGCGTATGATTTAGACAATCGTACTTAAGGAGTAAACTCCAGTCGTGCGTCGGAGCTGACACACATTTTTTTTTTGAAAATACAAAAAAAAAAGGATATCCCATATCAATACAGTTTTTTGCCAGAATTTTTTTCAGTGGATTATGCAACTCGAAAATGTGTTGAGTTTTTGTCTTTATTACGACGATAATCGTCAAGGAAAATCTTTGTGGTTCTTTGGATCCGAACTTAAATTTTCTAAATGTAATGTAAAAAATAGTAATTTCAAATACATTTCACAACTTGTATCTATTTTGATTAAGTATTAACTAAAATTACAAATTATAAAAAAAGTTTATAACGAATTATAAGTAAAATAATATTAATAAAACCTAATTAATTTAGGGAGGCATTTCCGTAATTCTGTGTAAAATTTAGAAAATAAAATTTATAGGTATACTATTTATGAAATTAAATTAATCAATGTAAACTAGGTATATTTATGTAAGCTTTGAACGCTACCTAAGAGAAAGACGTTGTACACGAAGAATGACATTGACAGACGGGATTCATGAGAGAGAGAATTATAAAACTGCTCGTGAAATTATTTAACTTTTATTAACTTAATTAGTCTTTGAGATATTTGTTAAAGTAAACTTACTAAAATAACTAGTATAATTAACTAAAGTAATACATCGTCGATCTACTAAAATATTGGAAGTAAAAACCTTAATTGTCGATTTTTCTATTTTAGGTTAGTAGTTATAACCTGATCGGTTATACAATATGTGAATATTTATGTTCAATTAATTTACGTGCTATAATTTGTTTATTTAAAATAAACTTTTCTATTTTAGATAAATCAATTGGTGTTTTTTTTTACTCCATTACCAACTGACATATTACATTTATATATTTATAGGTATCGTATGAATTTATTGATCTTTTTTAATTTCAATAATGGTTCCGAAGCCAATTTTTATGAAATAAATGCTATAAGTTGCCCCAAGCTACGCTCAGGTCACCAATGAAATCCCCGTGGAATTTGTCAAATCGTTTTGAAGATTAGCCTGTTGAAACAGACGAATTAATACTGGATTAACATACATTGATTAAAGCGTTATTTCGGTTTGACATAAAGACAATATCTATAATACGTTGTAGTCCAATCATCTATGCATATAGAATTACATTCCTGAGTGACTGACTGATTCGTCAAAGCCCAGACCAAATCGTAGGACCTAGACCTAAAAATTGACATTTTTACGACACGCCCGGATGACGATAGAGGTGATCACTGTGAAGATTTTTGTGATGAGTTTATAACCATCTTACATGCATATGGAATTTATATCCAAGAAGCGGTCCGTTAGAGGCATCGCCTTCGAACCGGGAAGTGCTGCGTTCGATCCCGACCACGAGTGCGTCGGCCAACGGGTCTTTAACTCTAGTCAATTTTAAACCACTCTCTCCGTTCCTCGGAAGACACGTAAATTTGTCGTGTCTTCCTATGACGTGGTCCTTGCTCTGATGACCGCTGTCGTCAGCGGCCCGAGCGGCTCCCCGGCTCGTACTGGACCGGCGCGGAGGGCTGTACATCTAAGCCCCTCTGTTTGAAACAAAAAAATTATCGGAAGGCATGTCACGGCAATAAAGCGATTGTAACCGTGCATGCACATCGTTAATGAAACGTATTTCAAACTATGCTAAGCCTTTAGTCGAGCGTAAAATCGTTTAATAATAATAAATAAACATTGTAGAGTTTGTGAGTGTCATTCGACGTCACAGATCTGTGAGTGTCATCATCACAACACGTAACAGAGTAATAAAAATCGTATTAATTAAAGTCGTTGTGTAATGGGCATTTTGAAAGAGATAGAAGAAGGTAGTAAAATGGAAGAATATATGTTACAGAAACAAAAATAGAAAAAAATAATGACCATACCAAAAGCAATACGTCTTCGCTTCTGAAGGAAGTAGAGTGATATTTTTGTAGCAGTTGAGAAACTCTATCAAATAATTATATCGGACTTTTTAGTAAACGTAATTTACTGAACTTTGAAGTGCAAATGGATCGATTCAAGAAAGTTAAAATCTGGACGGACTCTACTCTCGACTCTATCACTAGATTTGCATTGAATTGCCGTTCTTCAAACATGTTCAATCGCCCAATAAATAGCGCAGGACGAATCGGCCTAAAGCATTAATTTGATGTTTGATGTGATGAATTAAAAAAAATTAAAACGCATTGCGGTAATTTAAGATGGACTAATACCTGTCATTACCTATAAATTTACTGTATAATTAAAATATTGATGTAAATCTTTTGATACGTATTTGATTAACGCGGGACATACAGCAAGTAAGCCTAGATCATAACCAGAAGCGACGTCACAGTTACGTGACACGGCGCGATTGGATTAATTAAAGGTTGCTCCGTTGATATTATATTAAACCTTGTCGCACAAACAGAATTTTAAATGTGTCTTACGCATACGAACTCCATACGATAAGTAGTGAACGCGCTAGCCGTCGTCGATTAATAAATCATTAGGAGCGGAGAACTGATTGAGATTGAAAAAGTAGAAACGAATAAGATATAACTTCAGAATAAACTGATTTAGTTTGATTATCCACTTTGAGTCACAATGTATAGCATCGACAACGACACATATATATATATTGAAGAGTCATTGCTTGCCGTGAAACTTCTGTTATAGTTTCGGAGGTCAACTCCCCCCTTCATCGCCCCACTACCTCTTTGCAGTCTCCCCTCCGTCAGACTTCATATTTCTATCTGAGAGGACAACAACGCAGTATTGATTCCCCAAAGATTGCAAATGGCCATGGGCGGCGGTGACCATTTACTCTGTGATGGTTCGTATCATTTCTCCTTCTACTATACTATAAAAAAATATCAAATTATACGTGAAAAATACATTATAATTCCATGTATTTATAGGAACTGACTTATCAGACGGAAAAATCAAAAGAACTGGTGTAGATTGTTATTTTGTACATTTTTATTTGATACTGTTCTTTCTTTATTGTGGCCCATGAATAGACAATCGATGTAGCAAACGGGAGGAATTCCATAGAAGCAACCGACACCACACTTTAAATTGAAAGAGATTATCCGAATAAACGAAATTTAATTTAATGGTAACGTTTAATACGAAACGTAAGGTTAAACTAACACCGCTTTTTATATCTAAATACAAATTCAACATGGTTGCCTGACACTAAACAGTATGCGACGACTTTTGATGCTCACATCAGTTGTCACCTGTGATTTTATTATCTACACTTTCATAACCTATAGCTCTGATACAGCACGTAGATATCGCAGATAGCTTTCACTTAAGCGCAAGGATATGGTGCGACCTGGGATCGGTCCATCCAGGAACAGGTGATTTCATCAGCTTTGTGACCAGGACAAAACCGATGAAGTTTCTATTGGCACGGCAGATAAGCAGATGGCGTCGGCAGATGCCATGGGGAGGCGAGCTCGCAGATCGCGCACACGCACTGCCGGGAAGAATGCTCCGGAAATACGTAAGTCAGAGGAAGAGATACGACATCGCACGCGGCAATTACTTGAGTGCGCGATAACTTGCTATGGCCGGGTCCTCCTGACGAAGGAGCAGATTGGAGAGTTCCGTCAGGAAAAGGAAGCCAGTGTCGCGATTCGCCTCCTCAAAATGCATCATCATCGATCTCTTCGCGGCTCTTTATCGAGGCTCGTGACGCGGGTCAATGTCGTGTTTAAAGGGGCATCTGCAAAGTGCAGGTCGTTACCGCCGTGTTGCTGAACTTGCCAAAGAAAAGAATTCTATAAACTAAATTTATCAATACAACCGTTGAAATTTAAATATTACTTCAATGTATATTGTTACCGTGACATCAAAACTCATTAAGGAATCATTGGAATGTTCTAATGATTCCGTTTGCTATTAAAATTCACTACTAATCGCACTTCTTTTTTTAATCCATTGATTGCCAAAATAAGACTATCTTCACAGGTCTGAACTCCTTTTATATACTCGGGATTAGAAAACGATTGGTCTAGAATATTCCTTAAATTTAAATAAGTTCATAAACATGTTATCTTTAATTTTACGGAATGTCGACATGTCACATTTGACGTAAACAAACAATATCTAGTATTTTCTGTAATGTTTTACCAAATAAAATTCAGAATTAATACACATACAACCATATTTATACTAAGCGAAAACTAACAAAAATATTATCTTTTTAGTGAAATTTAGGTCGGGGAATAACTATTTTCTTTTTCTATAAGTAAAAAGTTGCAGTAAAATCTCTTTGTTTATTTGCATTTGGCTATTTCGAAAGCATTAAATAGATGATAATAAAAAAAAAAATAAGAATTGTGTCCTGTCATTTTTCCATTATTTTTCTGTCCACCAAAGTGAGTGAATCTAACGTAATGTTTCGATATATTTTGAAGTTTTATTACAAAAAAGGGAAAAATGCGACACAAGCAGCGAGACGAAATACGACTTTTATGGATCTAATACATGTTGGTAAAGTGGCACAAAACTGGTTCAAACGTTTTCAGTCCGGTAATTTTAATGTCGAAGATGTACCTCGCTCTCGTCGACCAGTTACGTCGTAAGCCGATGTCGTTTTGAAAAAAGTAAAGCAAAATCGTCATATTAGTTCTTTCAACATAGCTAAAGAGGTGGTGATTGACTACAAAACAGTTTTGACCCATTTGAAAAAAGCTGGATATACAAAAAAACTCGATACTTGGATCCCATACGAGCTAATTGAAAGAAATCTAATAAATTAGTGTACTCATTTACTATTCTCTATTGAAATGTAATGAAATCGAACCGTTTTTGAACAGATTAATCACTGTTGATGAAAACCTACGACAAGAACAAAGATCAGATTCCAGACTATAGTGAAACCGGGATTAACTCGCAATAAGTTGATACTATATGTATGGTGGGATTGGAAGGGTATTGTTCATTATGAGCTTTTACCACCGGGAAAAACCATAAATTTGGACATCTACTACTAACAGCTAATGAGATTCAAGCAAGAAGTAGGGAAAAATCGGTCGAATTTGATCAAGAGAAAGGGTGTAATTTTCATTACATACATCTTTAGCCATTCACCAAAGATTGTGTTTGTTTTGGAAGTGTTAATGCATCTACCTTATAGTCTTGACCTTGCACCCTCGGATTTTCACCTGTTTCGGTCTTTTCAGAATTCTTTAGTTAGAGTTAAGTTAACATCAAGAGAGGACTGTTAAAACTACTTGTAATTTTTTGATCAGAAATCCCAAAATTTCTACTGCAATGAGATTATGTTACTACCTACAAAATGAAAACAAGTCGTATATATATTATAATTAATTGTAAATAAAATACAAAAACTAATCTTGAATTTATATATAAAATAAGAAGAAGCTTTTTCCCTGACCTTGTATTACTGAATCCAAGAATAACAAATATACAAATTTCTTTCAATGAAAGTTCTATTGCATAACAATAATTTTACAAAATATCTTTTAAAATGAAGAAACGTCTTTAATATTATTCAGCCAGTGGTTCTCACCGAGCCTTAGTCCGACGAGAACGAGCGACCCAGCAGATAAGTTTGGTTGATAATATAAATAATTAAAGAGGCGGCCGTAGTCAATAAATAACTCCGACGGCAGCGCCAGCACGTATTTGAACTCGTAGGCGTTTTGGGTAAGAGACGTATTAATCAAATCAATTAGGCAGTTTTGTAATGTAACTAATCGATCAGTTCGACATACTGCATCATATATGAAATTAACCGATATTTTGTTTGTAGCTTCGCTTCAGCCCGTCAAAAGTGCATATATACAAATATACATACGAAGTGATTGTAATGGTAATGACGTGATTATAAATCATTAGTAATATACCTACTTGTATAAAATTTGACAAAAAGCTCATCACAATAGCTAAATTCGGATTTATCTAAAACACTACGCATAACATGCTTTAACACAACTCACGCAAACAAATGCTGCAGCGAGCGAGCGAACTTTCAATTCATATTTTTGTATTATAAATTAAAGGATATAACACAAACAGGACTCGGCCGAAGAGTCAGCTTTTGTTCGAAGTTCCTGTAAATAGGTTATGCAAATGCGCGGGCCCGCCGCGGAAGCTGCCGCGAGCACCTCCGAATGCGAACGTACTCCTTGCGATCTCGTTTGCATTTCGGCCAAATATAACAGCACGAATGATGCTCGGAGAACAAATTGACGGTGATCACTTATGTCACTGCGGTCGACTCGTTTGTACATAAAACCTGTTTATAATTTTAACCGACTAGGTTATCCGGTGGTTTTCACTGCTTCATCTTTCTGAAAAGCATCATTTGTGTCGCCAAAAATTTCAAAGACCAACTTTTGGCCGAACTCCATTCGTCCATAAACGTCAGTGCACGCCAGTCGGCTTTGACATTAACATAATCGGCGGTACGATCGGCTGATAGTCCCTTCTACCTTTAATCTGGGTCACAAGTGCCATTTTCCATTTTTTCGGTTATTTTTCACCGAAAATTATGATTGAGATGTCATTGTCAAAACAATATCTAGAAACTTTTCAAAAAATATTAAAAGCCTCTCGATAAAATTGCAAAATTTTGTATTGTGTGAGGTGTTAATTCGCGGAAATCCATAGTAGACGCTTGCCTGCAACATGTATTAACATGCAGCATGCAACCCACCGCTGACCGAAAATTGCAAACGTTATAAACAATTTAGTAAAAAAAGAGTGGTTCGATTTTTAGCAAATATCTAAAATGTTATTTAAGATATTTGCAAAATTTGAAAAAAATCCTAAAAGAGGAGAAAATTTCTTAAAAAAAAAGTACTTTTTCCTTTGCCAAATCTATGACAAATATTTATAATTTTAATAGCGCATTGAAAATAGGGCACGTAGAGGGCGGCGCGGCGGCCGCGTGTGCTTCACGTTCTTTAGCCTTTAAAAAATTGTTTAACTAACTAAATATGGATATTAAGGAATAAAAAAAATTTTGGCATCACTGGAAAACATGAAAAGACAATAATCCGACGTAAAAATTTTTTTCGACATTTTTTCAATTAAATATGCCATTCTTAATTAAGTAAATTTTAAACGATTTACATTTGTAAAAAATTGTTAAATTACAAATTTGAGATTTTTTCACTTCTTTATGATTATAAAATAGATTTCCATTGAAAAAAATTGAAAAATTTTAATTTTCCACTTTTTTTATTAACAATTGAAGATTTGAAAAAATTAAAAATTAATTTTTTTATAATAGGTATCGAGATTATTTCGTTTTTTTATTCTTAAAAGCTACGTGAAAATAATTTTTAATTTTTTACATCCATTGTTTAAATAATTGTAATAAACAAATGAATTATTTATGAGATAATATATTTTTCGTTTTTAAATCTGTTCATTAATAAGAATAATGTTTTTTTAAGAAAATCTTTTCAAAAAAAAATTATTTACTGCGTAAAAACACATTTGTTCATCAACAATTTTTTGATAGAAAATTTTCTATTGATAATTTTTTTTATTTGCTTATTTAATAAACAAATGCAATGCCACGATTTTCTTTTCCACGTTAAATTAATTAATACTATATTAAGTCATGTGTTTTTTTATAGAAAAAAAATTGTAACTTTTAATAAGTTACAATTTTAAAAAGTTACAATAAGCCTTTAAACTCGGTACTTTCATCTCCTCTGTTATCATTGCAATCAAAATAACTTATAAATTCTTCTCGACGGACGATATTCGGACGACGGTTTGATATTCGGTTGTCTTTTTTGTTCGAAAAACCGCGTCGAATACCACGAAGCAGATCAAAATCGAAAAACCCGTTCAAAAGATATCGTAGTTGAAAAATTAATAAAACTATATTTACGAGCTTGGGAAGCCAGAAAAATCTTTCTTGGGTGATGAGCACAATAAATTACTCCTCCTTTATTTCTGAACACTTCGAGCCCGAAAGTAGAAAGAAGTTGCAGAAATGGCCTGCAGGGTCAACCGTTTTACAGACTTTTTATTATACGATTGAAATTAAAGAAAATACAAAAGAGGTTATTTTAGTACTTACGTAAGAATGAAAAAAAGTGACGCTATCTAATTAGCGATATGCTTAACCACATAAAAATAGACATTCTCAATTAAAAAGCCTTTTCGTAGAAAATCCGGTATCATTTACAGCGAAGAACACATCGATGAAAATCTATTACCAATCTTATGGCAACACTGAAATCACAATGAATAAGTGATTACAATCCCCCAGTTTATTGTCCGTTTTGTGGGCGCCATTGTTCATGATAAAACTTTTACAGCCGTGCGAGTCGCAGCCGCGCCGCGTCCGAATTAGTGGAGCACCACCCACGTCGTCGTGCCCGGTGAAGAGATAATGTTATGTTATCTGTGACATTTAATAGTATTTCAAAAATAATATAGACGGGACCAGAATATTTCATCGAGGCTCAGTCGTGGGTCGCTGTGTATATATATATTATAGGTAGGTGTATATTTTTGTTTTCCTTTTACAAATTAAGCTGAATAGACACTAATGAGAATTCCTTGATTGATGTCCGTCTGAACTTTTTGCTAAAAATAATACCATTATAGTTAATTATAGTTTCGTCATGTACGTTCGTCTGTCTGTCTATCCGTGGCTAAGCTCAGATACACTTAGTATTAGAAAACTATAATTTAGCATGGGTGTATTTATTAATCACGCTGACAAAGGGTAAGAAGAAATTAAAAAAAAAAATTAGAACGTCTTTCTTACACTTAAAGTGGAGACGAATTTTATTCCCGTCTATATCATGATACAGGCTGTAGTTGGAGAGGTCATTCAAAAACATTCGAAGTCTTTGAAAACCATTTTTCGATGTAGGTTTCGTTTGCCCAAATATTAATTTTTAAAGTGTATCTGATAAATAAATGGTTATTCTTGGACATGTGGAAAAGTTCACGGCAGTAGTACATGTAACGAAGTTAAAAGGAAAACTATCTGAGCCAGGTAGGCTTCACTAGCTAACGAGTGATAGTCGAGCAACTCATGAAATATACTTGGTTAAATAAAAAGTTAAATTCCGTACGAAGCTCATTGAAATTTACTTAGATGACGTTGGTGGTTGTGTAAAACAGTTAGTAAATATAAATTTATAAACTATGTACAAATATAAAATTAGAACATCCTTAACACCCGTCGTATATGGCCCCATTTTAGACATAACTAGCCGTTAAACCGTGAACTCGGTTAATAGGTTCATAGTATCAAACAAACAGCCCCTGTAAGTCCGTAGTGTGAAGTAACTACAAAACCATACACTGTGCGTATTTCGACACGCACTTGGCCTTTTTTTTATGGACTGCACAACTGTTTCCCTCGTATATAAAATATAATTTCCTGTTAATGACATAAATATAAAAATAAACGTTTACTTCATAACAAAACGTAACACGTTTTTTAAAAAATATTAAGATATAAACTAAAGCGGTAGTTATGGTGGCCATTGTATTTATTATTGACTTGGGTTTTGAATTTTGATTGTATTGTAGGAAGTAATCTGATACTTTTTATCTAAAAATCGATTGAGGCAATGTTTGTATGTATCATTGATATAAATTGTGTATTTAAATTTCTTTGAGGAAACAACTGAACACATTTTAACATTTAAAACATCCGCATCAGTCGAGGTCGGTCATTGCGTACATTGAGCAACATTATATGTATTACCATGGGGGTACCACGGATGAGGCAGGGCTGGCACCTGCACACCCCCCCGCCCTCGGTGTACGCCCCGTTTACACGGTCTGACCTAAAAAATCTGGACTTGCCCCCCCCTAGACCAGAAGCTGGGTACACCCATGTGTATTATTTTGAATGATTGCAAGATGTAGGTATAAAAAAACCGCCGAATTACCATCGCAGATCATCGTAAGTACATAATCGTACAGAAGAGATTTGGGTGTTTCACGATTATTCACGTTTTAGTGAGGGACATAAATAACGAGATAAGTCAAGTTTGGTCGATATATCTCACTAACGTAAATATTCATATCAAATGTAAATATTCAATTCGACCATCATAGGAATTTTATCGGGACCATTTACATCGTTGACTTTTGTGACACGTTGTTTAAATCAGTTTTCAATGTGGTAACGAATGTCAAATAACATTTTATTAACATAAGTCGTGATAGGCCATTAGGTAGGTTGTTCATCAAATGTTTATTATGTGGGGCTAATTCATTTGCCCTATTAATGAATTATTATTTGTCATTAAAACAATATCCTTTACATACATATAAATCCCTGGGCGAGCCTAAACAAGCAATGTTTCTAGTGAATACATTCTACTCGGTCGCTTCGCATGTGCGTAGCGAACACACTAAAAGTTTAGACGCTAGTGATGGGCACTCTAGAATCGTTAAAGATTTGTCGATTATGGATGGATCGCGCTAGTCCCATAGAAAACTATTGACATTCAAGACGTCTATGATTTTGACCTATTACTTTAATCAATGTAGATTACACACCGGAATATGGCATTGTCGATTTGTTGTGTCAAACTCATCTCGCCCAGTTTTAGTGCGATAACTACCCTCCCACAGTCTTGTAACTTAATTTAAACTTTTGGACCTTGAGCCTGCCATGTCGGCTTAGCTAAACCCGTGAGTTGATAATGACCGCCGTTATCAAAGCGGCGATAACATTGAGGACCGTCGGCCGAAGGTATTCTCCGAGGCACGGAGCGAGTGGTTTACCGTGAGCTCATCGTTCAATTTACCCGTAGTCAGGATCAGAATTTCTTACCTTCTAATTCGAAGTTAGCACGTCGTCGGTATAAATATATACAAATACAATTAAATATAAAATAATAATTTGTAAAATAAAACAAAATGAAATGTCGGCCTTGTTGATTCAAGACCAGCTATTAAAATTAAACGTGGTCTTATTATCTTTTGTAAAGCAAATTGTAAGATTATAATTTTCAAGTAATTACAATATTAGTTTTCGTTTACATTGTAGAGAACAGAAGCTAACAAAATTCATAGCACCTTTTATCAAATATATGAAATAAACTTCAATAAACGTATTTTGCCCGAAAACAATTAAAGATTCCAAAATTATATTTTATTAAACTTTACTATTTAATTCCTAAATATATACATTTGCATTCGACTTTTTAGTATTGTATTTATAAAAGTCGATACTTTAGACAGAGTTTTAAGTTGTTAATTTTTTAACAACTTAAAACTCTGTCTAAATAAAATAAAATTTTAAGGTGTCTCGTACTTTCAGCAAGATGTGTACAATAATAAGTAAAGGAAATGTTTGAAAGTCGAGAAATTTGAAGTACATCTCTAGGCGGCAGTACCGTAACCATGGATCGCCGTGACCCGAAAATGTGAATTCCTTCCATACTCTTCGCCGCTAATTGGAATGGTCCGACTAATGTTTACCATCTTTCAAGCTTTTAACTTGTAAACTGGTTTTGGAATTTTCCAGTCGTCCTATAATTAAAGCTTAGATATGCTCAGGTACTTCATTTCTTAGAAAATATCAGTCGAAATATTAAGTTTATACCTCATCTTTTAATACATTTTTTAGGAACAGTAAGCCGTTTAAGCAGAATTATATCTTCATAATAACTTCCTCCATTTTATATTTAAATCCGCAGGCTAAAAACTCAAAGGTCTCAAATGTAACGTATAATTGGATGAATATAAAATTATTTTGCGTTACGTTCCTATATCCGTACATTACCGTAAATTACAGAGCTTACACGGAGATAGATTCCTATTTCGTACTTTGATCTTTTCGTAGGAGCTCCTTTGTGCGGCCGCGCACTCGACAGGGGCGGCGCGGCCCTCGTGTGCGTCCGTGCGGGCCCGCGCCGTGGGCGTGGCGCTACCCGGCGCTCCAACGCGCGCGAGCTCTGCTCCTCGCGCGTCGTCCACCGACCGTCCGTCTCGGCCTCGCCCGTTCGGGGCGCGTCTCTCCGATCAAATGTAACGGAAACGTCTCGACGACTATCGAAATTAATTTAGCCGCGTTCGTGTCGTACAACAGCTGGAGACGCGTTGATAATCACGTTTCATTTCCCTGGCCGCGGTGTGTGCCCGTTTTTTACGCCGCCATTAAAACTTGTTGCCCGATTGACAAGCCCGCGCCGGGTCACACGCGGCCGCCCTTCCGCCCGCGGCCGCAGGTAGCGAGCCCCTTAGCCCCTTTCATAGATAACCGCTTTTTTTTTCTTTCGGACGGAGATAATGTTAAACGCTATCGGCGTTACTCATAGTTCGAGGGAAACCACAAATTCCGGATAACAGAGAATATACGTTTATTGTCATTCGAATCGAAATTCATACATTGAATGAATCTATAAAACAGACTTCGTCTCGCTTGTATGTCCACGCAGCAGAAATGTGCAGTTTATTATAATTGCATCTTATACTATCACTAGTACACACAAGCACAATAAATTAAAGTTCATTGCGTTGAATACTACAGGTAAACATATTTTCAATTAAATTATTTACATTGATCATTCGAATAAATCTTAGCTTTAAGTTTTGCTTCTGATTTCAACATTTGTAAATTTTTATATGTTTAGCGTATGTCCGTGCATAATTATAGTAAAATTCGATACGGATAAAGTTTGAAGAATATGCTACCACATCTCTTATTTTCTTTAATGCAAACATCGACTGTAGTAAATACATACAAAAACACGGCACAACTCTCAATAGGAACTTTATTTTAACATCGTAGTAAACCAACGTAATCCCTATTGAGGAAACACTCGTTGTTTTAACTAAGTACATTGTCGTTTTAGACACGCTTTGCTTAAAGGGCAGGATGTGATTTTTCAAATGTTATCATTGACAATGAAGAAATCGATAATCCGGCGCTACTATGAAATATCTTATGGAACACCTTATATTAATAAAAATAAATAAAATAGTTTTAACTTAAAACTTAGTACAACATTAGAGAATTGCGTCACGAATTGTCAAACACAATTCTTCGATTTGTCGACCGTATCAAAATCAAGACTACGTTTTTCAATTTAAAAAAAAAAACAAGATAAATAAGAAATTTAGATTATAGTTGCCGATACTGATTAGTTAGATATGATACAAACGGTACACCTCCACGTTCTGGGATGTTGGCAGAATTACTGAGAGACAAAAACATTAGTACAATTGACGCCAGTGCCCAGCCACGCTGCCTTTCGGTTGTGTGCATATTTAAGATGTTCGCCTTTGTATTTATAAATCGTAGAAGTTCCATAAATAAGTAGAGCAAAAGTGATATAATTGTTGATCACTTTACACATGTAAATATCTGTCGAATCCAAAATACTTTCGTAATTAATCGTTCAATAAAACAATTTCATCTTATTTAAAAAATTAAACTTGTGTTACAAATTTAAACAGGCGCTGTCTGTACAAGGATTATTCATTACCTACAGCGAAAGTATTTATTAATGAGAGAGTTGCTTTAATTAATAAATTCCTTGAATAAAAGTACACAAAGTGCTCTATAATCGCTTATAATATCACCTTTTTGTAGATTGCTTTGATAAGCATTAGTACATTTAAAATGACAGTAATCTGTCATTTTAAATGTACTAATAAAGGGTCAAATTTTGATTTAATTTGGAATCCGAGAAAGTTTTCCAATCAGCGGCAGTAAAATATAAAACGCAAAGCCATCTTAAATCGACAATCTAAGAAATGATTTTGTTTCTACAAAATGAAGGCTTTACAGCAAGTTCTATATAGCGGGCTCTGTCTTATGTTCAATGAGGACCCTGTAGATACACCAAAATTACTTTCTGTAAATTAAAATCTTTGTTAAGCAAATACTTGGTAAAAAAAAGGATTTTATACTATACAATTTTCGAAAATGTACTTCGAAATTAAATACACTTGAGCGTTATCATCTAGACTCGACTCGTTTGTTTTGTTATGTGATAATTTTATATTTTACTGTGTATCATTTAGTTTGAAAGAAAATTATTACAAAAATCAAAAAGCCGATTGCGTAAAAATGAACTGAAAAGATGGAAACAAAATAATATAAAAAGATATTCAATCAAATGTGATAAATATTTGCAGTCAACCACGTCTGAGTCTGGTGTGTCCGCCTGCATATATTTACATTTTGTTGGATGGTATCTCACATCATCTTTTTCCATATTTGTTATCATGTTTTTTCTTAACTACATTTTGGTTCTATTTCAACAGGATCGCTTTCCCGTTATCGACGCTGTCAACGTCATATCTTGTTGTAATTATGATCGCGATAAAAACTTGTATACACTGATCGAGAATCTCACGTTTACACTTACTACGTAAGTAAAAACAAGGTAATACTACCACACTATAACCTAAGCTAAAACATGAACACCTAAGGTAATCAACAAAGAGAATTAATCAATACACCAGCCATTGCACAGACGTACAAAAAGATTTTGAATTTTTGGATCTTAAACGACTAACGCTGACTGAACTGTAAGAGATGCATAAAATGGATGCACTACGCAATTGTACATCTTAAACATTTTTAGGTAAGGCCGCAAACTTTAGTACTTTTTTTTCAAATGTACATGTCTGTGTTATTTGCATGATGAAGAAATAGACTAAATGTTTCTCGAATAATTCAATTTTCTTTATTATTTCTTACCTTCCTGTTATCACACATTAAATTATCCAATAGTGTGCACTATTTACAAATAATTAACATTTCAGGCAGCAGTAACTAGATTTTGTAAAAAATTTTGGGTACCCATTTTACCGTAACATTTATGATTACACCATTTACAATTTTCAAAGGTTAGACTCTCTTTTCTGTACTTATAAGATTAACTATGAAATTTGCGTTATGAGTTACTTACATGATTAAGATGATCACTATTAGGTTCTTCTATTTTTGTCTTAATAGTTGTGTCCTTTTCATCTTGCTTTTGTTACATAATTTTATGTTACCGCCATCATTATGGTGATTGGTGTAAATCATGGTAGAATTTTTTTTTTATTATACTATTAACACAGAAACATGCTGCATTGTAATTGGGACTTTGACCATTTGACGCGAAATCGTTAATGTATGGTTGTAGACCATTTATAATATAAAAATGTAAAAGTATGTTTGTATGGATGTTTGTCATACGCTGACGGCTGGACGGATTGTAATTGGGACTTTGACCACTCGACGCGGAATCGTTAATATATGGTTGTAGACAATTTATAATATAAAAATGTAAAAGTATGTTTGTATGGATGTTTGTCATACGCTGACGGCTGGACGGATTGTAATTGCGTTTGACCACTCGACGCGGAATCGTTAATATATGGGGATGTAGACCATTTATAATATAAAAATGTAAAAGTGTGTTTGTATGGATGTTTGTCATACGCTGACGGCTGGACGGATTGTAATTGCGTTTGACCACTCGACGCGGAATCGTTAATATATGGGGATGTAGACCATTTATAATATAAAATGTAAAAGTGTGTTTGTATGGATGTTTGTCATACGCTGACGGCTGGACGGATTGTAATTGGGACTTTGACCACTCGACGCGGAATCGTTAATATATGGTTGTAGACAATTTATAATATAAAAATGTAAAAGTATGTTTGTATGGATGTTTGTCATACGCTGACGGCTGGACGGATTGTAATTGGGACTTTGACCACTCGACGCGGAATCGTTAATGTATGGTTGTAGACCATTTATAATATAAAATGTAAAAGTATGTTTGTATGGATGTTTGTCATACGCTGACGGCTGGACGGATTGTAATTGGCGTTTGACCACTCGGACGCGGAATCGTTAATATATGGGGATGTAGACCATTTATAATATAAAAATGTAAAAGTGTGTTTGTATGGATGTTTGTCATACGCTGACGGCTGGACGGATTGTAATTGGGACTTTGACCACTCGACGCGGAATCGTTAATATATGGTTGTAGACCATTTATAATATAAAAATGTAAAAGTATGTTTGTATGGATGTTTGTCATACGCTGACGGCTGGACGGATTGTAATTGGACTTTGACCACTCGACGCAGAATCGTTAATGTATGGTTGTAGACCATTTATAATATAAAAATGTAAAAGTATGTTTGTATGGATGTTTGTCATACGCTGACGGCTGGACGGATTGTAATTGCGTTTGACCACTCGACGCGGAATCGTTAATATATGGGGATGTAGACCATTTATAATATAAAAATGTAAAAGTGTGTTTGTATGGATGTTTGTCATACGCTGACGGCTGGACGGATTGTAATTGGGACTTTGACCACTCGACGCGGAATCGTTAATATATGGTTGTAGACAATTTATAATATAAAAATGTAAAAGGATGTTTGTATGGATGTTTGTCATACGCTGACGGCTGGACGGATTGTAATTGCGTTTGACCACTCGACGCGGAATCGTTAATATATGGGGATGTAGACCATTTATAATATAAAAATGTAAAAGTGTGTTTGTATGGATGTTTGTCATACGCTGACGGCTGGACGGATTGTAATTGCGTTTGACCACTCGACGCGGAATCGTTAATATATGGGGATGTAGACCATTTATAATATAAAAATGTAAAAGTGTGTTTGTATGGATGTTTGTCATACGCTGACGGCTGGACGGATTGTAATTGGGACTTTGACCACTCGACGCGGAATCGTTAATATATGGTTGTAGACAATTTATAATATAAAAATGTAAAAGTATGTTTGTATGGATGTTTGTCATACGCTGACGGCTGAACGGATTGTAATTGGGTTTGACCACTCGACGCGGAATCGTTAATATATGGTTGTAGACCATTTATAATATAAAAATGTAAAATTATGTTTCTATGGATGTTTGTCATACGCTGATCGCTAGACGGATTGTAATCAAATTTTGCATAGAGGTATATATGTTCTCAAATAGGATATAAGATTAATTTAATAAGATTGCATTATCTTATATATGACAACATTACCTTTTATGTAGAAAATGTATATATGCCCGTAATGTATACATACTAGCAATAGTGTATACATACCAGTAATAATGTATACATACCAGTAATAATGTATACATACCAGTAATAATGTTTAGATGTCTGTTCCAATATAAATTGTAATTTGTTATTATTACCATTAATGCCTAAATGAGGACCGAGATAGGTATCGAGACCAGCATTGAAATCGAAAGCGGAATGGGGACTCGACCCGCCAATGGAACCAGAATTTATATAATAATCAACTATTCTAACAATAGTGTACATACAATAAATATTTATACCTCTAAATTTTTTTAATAAAATTAATTTTTCACAGATGCCGATGACGGCAGCTAAAAAATAAAATAGTGATGAATTAAAAACTTCGGATCCTGAGAAATTCGTACTTACTTATGAAAAAAAAAGCAGCAAAAAGAGCATTGCAATACTATCAATATAAAAGACAGAATCTCAGTGAAAAAAGGAAAAGAAGAACAGCGACGCAAAAGAAAAGAAGAAAGAATAAAAACAAAAGAAGTAAATATACTAACTTTGCCGCAACAAGTTATAAAGGAACAATCTATACGAAACATTCAGCGTGGAGTTGAATATAACTTAAGATTAGAAAATAAAAAGTTAAAATACGATTTAACTTTTAGTTAAGAACAAGGTCTTCAAAAAAAGGTGCATAGACAATTATAGAAAATAAATAATATAAAGGTAGATTATAAAATTTGACAATACCATTAGGAACGAACGAAAATAATAAGATTTATTATTTTATACATATGATAAAATAATTAGAAACCACAAACAATGACTGATTTGTTTACAAATGAAAACCTATGCATTATTGAAATAACAAAGAAATAAATCGTTAAAAACAAATTGTTAGAGCATAATATTTTAACCGAATCACTTACATAGGAATTCAAAACATTTAGTAATATTGAAAACATACCTCAAAAAAAATGTTCATAGTAAAATTATGAAATTGTAAAAAAATATAGACTAAAAATAAAATTAACTAATACTTTGGGTTTAGAAAGTAATATTAAACAGTACAGAGAGCACTATATTAAAGCCATATGATTGCAAAATAAAATTGTGTCATTTTATAATACTCGTAAGGTCGATGTGAGTGGAGTTGCGGCAGACAGAACATAAAACCTTTAGAAAAATGAAGCGCCAGAAAAAATATTTGATAGACAAATTAAAAGTGCTTCACGAAAAATTCATCTTTGAAATGAATAAAGTTAGCTTCAGCGCTTTTTAAAATACCGACCGTTCTAAATTTTACCTCCTAAAATCAAAGATTTAAACAAGCACATGTGTGCTTGTTTAAAGCATACAAACATGCAATTTCTTGTTGACAAACTAAAATCTTTAAATATGTTTCGTAATAATGAACTGAATGAAATAATTTCAACTTTTGCTTGTAATTTTAAATTAAAAGATTGCATTTATAATGACTGACAAATGTCTGAAAAACAAAATTATTGGTTGAAACATAGTTTTGACGAGAAAAATATGTTGGTTTACGTGGATTATACAAAAAACATGTGTATGGTGAAGGAGATGACTTTAACAAATAAAAAAAAATTGTAGAGATCAAAAGAGAAAGTTCAGTGCTCGTGCAGTTTTCTGTTTTGAACCACACCATGAAAAAGAAGCTGCTGATAGCATTAGTGGAACAATATTTTTTTTACATACTTATTCATAGCATTAAGTTTTTAGACAAAAAATTCTTAAAAAAATTGAAGCCCATCATACTCGAACCTTTGAAAGTGCAACAGATAATAACAAATTGACGCTTGCCTGCAACATGCATTAACATGCAGCTTGCAACCCACCGCTGACCCTCGAATCGGCCCTACGATATCGGATAGATGTTCTATATGTGTCAATCCTCTCGTATCAATATTCAATTCTTTGAATAAAGATTCGTAGTGGAGAGGCAGATTCGAGGGTCAGCGGTGGGTTGCATGCTGCATGTTAATGCATGTTGTAGGCAAGCGTCTACTATGAATTTCCGCGAATTAACACCTCATACAATAGAATAAATAACAAATGGCAATTTTTCAGTATAATTTAGAGAGTTCAGTTGCTTCTATAACAAGAATAATGAAATGAGTATTTATTTTAAACCTAAAAGCTACAGTTATTTGAAAAATTAGTGAATTGAATTAAAAACCATGACTTGAACAAAGAAATAATGCCAAAAATTTAAGAAAAGGAGGAAAAAAGAATGTACAATTATAAAAAAAACGGTACAAGATATCTACAATTTCATCTTCCGACAACGATTAACATTGAGAACGATGACAGTGGCGATATTTACATATCTGAAATTTCGAATGTATCTGAAATTTTAGGAAGTGTAGATTCTAGTTTTAAAGAAGAAAATATAAAAAAAATACACTTGACGAAAAGCCAGTATTATTGCTTCAAAGGGAAAATACGCTAATAAAACAGATGTACAGAAAGGAATAATGGAAAATACAGAGAAAATAAATGAAATTTTAAAAACAAAAAATTTGTATAAAGAAGTTTTGGAACGCAACAAATAACAATATGGTCTGAAATATGTTATATGCCCGCAAATTATGCTTATTTAAATTTGAATGACTATAAAGTATCGACAGAAACAAGTACTTGAAATCACACAAATCAAGAAAATATCATTTATATAAATCCACGCCATAAAAAAAAAGAAAAGGAAATAGAAAAAATTATGTTGGAGAATATTTCGATTCTTACTGTGTAAATGACAGTGTATTAGTTAGATATTTTCACAGAAAAGTATGGAAGTATTACATAGGACTTGTAACGAGTGTCAAAGCTGTGGAGAACATAGCTCTTTACTCAATAACATTCTTGAAAACAATAAAAAAAAACCACAGCTAAAATTCGTAACTCCAAGAAGAGTGGATTTTGACGTAGTCCGATCTAATTCTATTGATAAAGTAATAAATTCGATTCACCGTAATCCACTATCCAAAGTTTTGATCGGATGTAGTTTTCGTAAAATTTGAAATTTAGTCGTCAAAATTTTATATTTTTTTGAAATGTTTATTGAACAAAAAGGGCTACTTTAGGCTTTTTAAATGTATTTAAAAATGTTTCATGCTGTGTTTTAATGTGTGTACTTTTATAGGAATTTTACAAATTGTTATTACATTTAGGTTAAGTTTTGCGGAAGAAATCAAAAAACAAATCTACTGTTATTTATTTTAGTGTTTTAACTGTATTTTAATGATGTCTCTTTGTTATTTAAGAACATTGGTTTTCTTCGTAAACTGTTTTGGTATATAAGTTAAACATTGCGTATAAAATTTAACAACAAATTATAATTTTTATTGACAACATCAAATTTTTGTTTTTCCTAAAACATAAATACGTTCGTGCAATATACAGTTATGCCACCTTAATACAATCTTCGATGATTCAGTGTATTTCCATAATGAATGTGAACGTAGCCTTAGTTAAATTTTACGTTACTTTTAGTTAGTATCGTATAAAAGTATTTATGTTACTTTTTTGTTAAAAGTGGCAAAACTTACGGGCTTATTCTTTTACCTAAAACACCGTGATAGTATTCCGGTTGATAAATTTTAAAATTCATTTAAAATATGTTCATTAATTTTCGAACACTTTCTACCGATATACTATTACCTAATCCGTACCAAAATAAATAAGTTATTCACCGTAGGCATTTCGTATTGACCAACTTCGTTTTTTTACGCAATGTCAACTCAGCGAGTACTTTTGGTACATTTTGGTAATGCAGTCCATTTTTTCATTAGAATCCCACCTGGACAACTTTCAAGTTGTGTGATGCTTGATGTGTGATGGTGTGAGGTTGAAAAAACATCATCTTGATTTTCAAAGGCCTATTCAGTGCTATATACTCAATATGGTATGCAATTTTCTTTTCACTTCTACCCCCAATTATGTATTTTGCGGCCGCTATTTTACTTTTATAAAAACAAATTCATACATCTCATTGATATAAAGTCATCAAACATTGATTTTTTTTATGGCATATTCGAGGAACAAACGAGCAGGTAAGCCATCAGAGTAGATGGACACCGTGGCCCATGGATACCTGCAACCCATAGTTGTCACCAGTGCGTTGCCGGCCCTCAGG